>JANHFK010003124.1:124668-144173 GCA_036250565.1 Sibynophis collaris | reverse complement strand
TCCCTTCCCCTCCTGCCCATCCCCACTCCCTCTCTTGTTTCTTTCATTCAGCGAAGCAGCAGGGGGGAAAAGGCTTTTGTTTCATGTGGCTCAGCTGCTTGCCTGAAGACTTACACTTGAGGAGGAAGCAGCTAGTTAAAGGGCCAGCAGGCATGGAAAGGCAGCTTATCAGGCGGCAGAGCATGTGCTCTGCCACCCAGGAGGTGAGAACCAGTTTGGGGGCAGGGCCAAACCAGTGCCCAATGACCAGTAGGGTCTCACCACTGCTCCTACCTCATTCCAGCTTCCAAAGCAACTTGTGGGAATGAAAAAAACCCAAAACAGATTTGTTGCTGGAATTAGTTCTGGAAAAAAAGAGTGATGTCTTAAATATGAAAGTGCATGGATCTTTGTAGAAGTTTGGTCACTTCAGAGCTATATCTTTGAACAGCTATTTCTCCAGAATATCAACAGCTTTTTAAATTCTGTTTCTCTAAAATATTGAAACTTTATTCTTGAAGTAATAATAACCACCTCAGAAGTGGGTTCCACCTACCTTCGCTACCGGTTCACAACGAGCAGAGTGTCCAGAGTGACTAAGAACTGGAGCGAACCAGAGCGAGCGGAGGGACTAATGACCAGAGTGAACCCATTACTGAACCATCTCCAAAACTCATTTAAATGGTGGGAAATGTTGATTTCCATACTGGATCAGTCATCACTCAGGTCAATAAACTGGAATATCAATCAATCATAAAATGATTTTATCAGTGGGAAGCAAACAGAAAAGAATTCCAAAAACATATATTCCAAAAAAATAAAAATTTGAAATTTGGAAAATTAACATTGTTCCTTAAAAACAAATTATTCTCAGGTATAGACCTTAAAGCTATTGAGCAGATAGTAACAAACATTTTGTGGAATCTCTATAAACCCTAAAGTGTGGCAAATTTATTCTCTAATGGAATAATAAAAAAATTCACCTGAAGAAAACTGACCAGAGAACAATAATCACAAAAATGAATAATTAGGATTACACATAATTGATCAGCCAAAGGAATTTAACAAGAAAAAAAAAGAAATTAAACTATTATTAATCATTTAAATAAAAATTCAGATGAAACTCCTTTAAGAACTTCCACATTTAAAATAATAGTTTTGGCTTCTACTTTGCATGATATCAGTATAATGGTTGTACAATTTCACCAGAAAATGTCAGAAATATATCACTGCTTCTATTGAAACAACATCATTGGAATAAAAATAAAAAAGTCAAAAACATTTAGAAAAGGAATTATGTGTATATTTGCTATACATTTACAAGTAAACATTGACAGAAATCAGATCTACATAACTGATTTGCTATTTGTGGATGATCTAAAATAGCTTACAAAACTGAAAGCAGAACTTGAACTTCTACTTGATCACATTCAGTGAGAATATAAGAATGTAATTATGTCTAGACAAATGTGCAACTTTGGTGATTAAAGCAGACATAATTGTGAAGAATATGGATTACACATGAATGGCAATTGGCACGGTAGAATTAATGAAAAAAACTTCTTTAACATGAGCAACTTAAAAAAAATACTGGTCCTAATTATATAAAACAAATCTAATTTTTTTTAAAACAAAATTAGATGCATGAAACATAATTAAAGCCATAAACACTTGGCTCATTCAATACAATGCAGGTACAATTGATTGGACAGAAGCTGAATTAGATTTATTGTATACAGAAAACAAGACAATTCATGAGCATGAATCATGCTTTCTAGCTGAGAAATGATGTTGACAGGAAGAAGGAGATTGTAAAGCAAACAATGAAGAAAGAGAAACACACCTTAAATATCAACCACAGTAAGAAACCACTACTGGTTTGTAAAGAAAGACTACAAAATCAAAAGTTTATTTTTTTAAAAAACATGAGAACATAAGCAATACTTGGTTGGTTCAGACAACAGCCCATCTAATCCAGCAGTCTGTTGTCACAGCAACCAACCAACTCTATAAGGAAGACCATTAGTCTCCTAATCTCCTCAATCATTTGTTGATGTTCAGTCATAAAGTCGTGTCTGACTCCTCACAACTCCATGGACTAGAGCATGGCAGACACCCCCCTCTCATTCTCCACTGTCTCCCCAAATCTGCCCAAACACATGCTTACTTCATCAATGACCCTATCTACCTATCTTATCCTGTGCTTCTTTTGCCTTCAGTCTTTCCCAAACAGCGCAATCATGTCTTCTCTCACTCACTTCTTTTCTAGACTAAAAAAAACAACCCAAGCAACCTTTTCTTATGGGGAAGTTGCTCCAACCCTTTGATCATCTTAGTTGCCCTCCTCTGAACCTTCTCTAGTCCCACTACAGCTCCACTATATTTTCTCAGATGTGGCACACAGAACTGCACTTAATATTCCAATGTGTTTGCACCCTGATTTATACAATGATATAATTTCATCATAAAATTGGCATCTCTATTTTCAATACAGTTTATTATCTCTAACACGCTGTTGGCTTTTTTTAACGTGGATGCTTACCCTTTCAACACCTTCATTTAGCTGTTTACCATTATTCCAAGATTTCTTTCTTTATTGGTCACTGCTAGCTCTGATCCCATTAGTTTTCAACTTTGGCACCAATATGCATCACAGTTATTCATGCTGAATAACTGCCATTTGATATCCACTTCCCTAATGTGCAGAGTTACCTTTGTTATGTTACCTTTCTAAGCAATTTAGAATCATCAGCAAACTTGGCTATTTCACTAGTCACACTCTATTCCAGATCATTTGTTAAAATTTGTCCGGATCATAGGTTTAAAAGCATTGATCCTGAGACATAACTGTAGGGATACCACTAGTTAAATCTCTTCATTGGTTGTGCTGAGAAGTCACTGATGTGTGACTATCAAAAGTAGTCTACGGGTTCACTCTTATCCACGTGTTTATTAACACCCTCAAAAAAAGCTCTGCGAAATTCGTTAGACAGAATCTTTCCATAGTGAAGCTGTTGCATGTTTGAGCAAAGTTGTGCCTCCAAATGTTTAGTAGTAATTTTATCTTTACTAGTTTTCCATGATCTTTCTCAGAACAGATGTCAGGCTACCTGGCCTATATTTTATGGATCCCCTCATGAGCACTTCTTAAAAATTGGAGTTACATTGGCCATCTTCCAGTCCTCAACTAGAAAGAGCAAATGTAGAGCCAGGTTGCATATCCACAATATCAAATTTAAACTTCTTAATAATCTTTGGGTGGATGCCATCAGTGCTTAGTGATTTGTTGATGTTCAGTTTATTTGTAAAGCCTAGTGCTTCTCTTGTCACTGCTTTAGGGCTCCGTTTATCTGATTCCCTTCCTGAGGAAAAGCGCTCATCTCTGCTCAAATTGTACTCCTGTGAAACCAATAATTCATTCAGCTTTTCTGCAATTTTCTTTGCTCCTCTTAGCACAGCATCATCCAGCCTTTTGGGCACCAGGGACCGGTTCCATGGAGAAAAGTTTTTCCATGAACCATAGGGGGCATGGTTTTGCATGCTTCCTGCATCCTGTGGGTGAGGCTTTGCTTATTTGCACAGACTGGTTGCTGGCATGCTGCAGACAAGTGCTGGTCCATGGACCGGCAGTTGGGGACCCCTGTCTTAGCACATATTTGATTCCTTCTTCATCCACGGTACCAATGGCCTTCCTGGTAGGCTTTCTGCTTTTAATATATTGGAAGTATGTTTTATTATCATCTTCACAGTTTGGGCCTTGTTTATATTGTTTAAAAAAGGAAACCAAATAAACAATTATAGCAGCACAATTATTCAAAGACAAAATTGAATATATTTCAAAGAATAGCAAATGCTGATTATATACATTCAAAAATGAAAGTGTAGATCACCTCGTTGGAGGGTGTAGCAAAATAGCCCAAACCTTATATAAGGAATGCCATTAAGAGTTGCAAAAAATCATGCATTAGCATTTATTTAAAAATCTGGGCTTTAATGGCTAATCAGATCTACTGGGCCACACATCTGAAAACATCTTAGAAAATGGGGAGGTCAAGATTTGGTAAGAATTCATAAAACAGACATGTGATTGACACAATGCCCTGTGACTGACCCACATTTTTCAAGCAACACATGGGAAAGAGGCTGTTTAAACAGCTAACTTTGATATAACAAAACTTTCTACTCCAAGCTCAATTATATAATTATTTTCCTTTTTTTGTTTTAGCAGGCACTCAATACTTACTAAGCATTTAATCCTCATCAATATGTGACCTTCCCTTGCTGACACCCAACCAGGAGGTGGAGGGGAAGAGAAGAGATTGTCTGGCTATAAAATTTGACTAATGAAAACAGCTTCTCTGTGAGCTAAATTCCAGAGACTAGCCCCAGGAAAGAGCCCTAGTGCTGCAAGTAATTAATGGGGATGATTTTTAATAACTTCAAAAATTTTAATAAACATGATCTTATTTCACTCCTGACACCTCCTTTCATATGCTCCTGCTTTGTCCTGAAAATTCTAAATTATCTGGCAGCACAAGAATTTAAGAAAGCATGTGTATTTCTTTATTTCTTTATAACATGTATTTGCTGCCCATCTCAACAACTCTGGATGGCTTACAACATAAAAACATTAAAAATATCCATTATAAAAACATAGCAGATAAAAACATTAACAAATAAAATCATGGAGACAAGTTGGAACACATGAAATATAACAAATCAGATATATAATTATTAAAAAATTAAAAATTGTTTTATCAATGTAGCAATAACAGGAGACAGCTGAATTGACCAAAACAAATAAAATGGAAAAACAATTCACTAAAGTGATTTGCAAAGAGAAGTTGAAAGACTTTGGGGGAAAAAAATGTAACACTAATAATAATTGGAGTTCCTGGAACCATATCAAAGAAATTCATCAAACATTTGAAAGTATTAAATTTACCATTCTTGACACCACTTACTTTACAAACAAACAACTTGCTTGGAATTTCTAATATACTACAATGATACCTCCATAATTCCCAGGCTTTTCATTAGACCCAAATTAATCAGACAATATCCAGCCTAAAAGTCTTTGATATTAATTGAATGACTAGATAATAACAGTACTTTCTATAAGAAAGGAGCTTGCCAGGATCCAGGCATGAAATATCTTGCTGCAGATTTATTTTTTCAATCTATTAAGTAATCATTTGTACTGGTTAGTTGACTTCAAAGACTGACTTCCAAAAATACAGCAGACTTTGTTTTAAAGAATTATATATTTTATCTGAATACTTAGCAGAACAACAGAAGGCACAGCTCTGCCTGCTGTGACATATGCAGACATAATCTAAATACAAAGGAAACTTGTTTCTTGTTTCAGAAATCCTTAAATAGGACTATTTGCCTCTTTGATTTATGTCTGCCTTTCTATTCAGTTGATATGCACAGTAATTAAAAAATATAACAGAAAAAACTTTAAAAATATAATTTAAAACAAATGCAAAATTAGGTTAAATAACTAATCAATGGAAAGCCATGTGGTTAATTAATCAGCATGTTTTTAATTGGGCGGAGAGAGATTATTTGTCACTATGAACAATAAAATAGTCAGACAAGGGAATGCTGAATTTCCTTCTCCAGTGACCCCATGTGGCCCAATGCCATTGAGTGAACACCTTGCCAACATCAAAAATTATTCTTGGGGGGGGGGAGTAGCAAATGGGCCAAATATGTTTGCTATTTGCTCTGAGCTGGCAGGTTGTGTTGAATGTTTAACGTCTGTTATGCTGACACTCTGTCTTCTATGGGGAGCTAGCAATTTGTTTTAATCTTTGCACAGCTTAGAACGTTTGGCTGAACTGGTCAGGAACTGGCTGATCTTAAAGCAAGCAGGTTCACTAAGGTAGCAGAGATGACACAAATCTTTTGGGAGACTTGGAATCTCTGTGAAGTCAAATGTCTGCTTCTTCTAAAGGAAGTAGGACAAGGAAGGAAATATTTTTTAAATATTAATTAGACCATACATTTGCATCAAACAGTGGACAAAACCAGAAGTATATTTAAATGGGGTTCTAAATGCTAGGAGTGAGAATAATGAAGGACAACTTTGAATGTCTCTAGAACCTTAGGTACCTGCTGAACATTTGGGGCAATTAAGATGATATTGGTAACAGAACGACTTTGCACAGCTAGTTTGAAGCCTTTGGCCCTTTCCATTTACATCCATTATTTTTTCACATGAAATATAACTAAAAGTGAATTATATCCCTATTTTTACCCAGTCTTCCTTTCTATCTTACCTTCTCCAAACATAAAAACCATAATCTGGGCCAAATATAGCAGGCATCAAGGTTTCTCCTCAGCCCTATATTTGTAACACACTTCCCATTTCTTCAGGTATCAGGTTTTTGGTTTGCGAAAGGTAGAAAATGAGACTAGCATTTCATATTCATATTGTGCAAGCATTTTTATTAAGCATTCACAGAAGATTTCAGAGTTCTCTGGAGGTTCATAAAAGAGTATTAAACCCAAATATCTTTCATTGTGCCAGTAGGAGCACAATAAAGATTCTTGTTTAAACAGTGTCACTATCTAGTCCTCAGCTGGATTGATCTTACCAGTTTAGTCTGCAGCTTTCCCTAAACACTTGTTCACATCAGGAGGAAACAAAAAAGTCATAGAGCTTTCTTTCAGTGAGCATAACAACAGTGATAGGCATGTAATTGTAAGGAGTCTTATAAACCATGTGTTGGAAGCAGAATGGAAAAGCTTAGACTTGCCTGAGTTGTGTGCAACACAGTGTGTAATAAATAACTATCTGTAACAGTAGTGGGTTCCTACTGGTTCTGTCCAGTTCTTAGAACCAGTAGTAAAGGCAGGAGGCTCCGCCCACCTGTCTGGACGTCATCACCAATGCTCTGCGCATGCGCAGAAGCTTCTGTGCACACACGCACTCCCGTTGCAAGCCTGTAGCGAAGGTAAGTGGAACCTACCCCTGATCTGTAATGAGATCATTAAGATTTGATAAAGTTCTTAAATAATATGTTTCCTAATTTGCATGGTTAGGTGAAGACTATTGGATTGATCATTATGTCTAAAGATTACTGAAATAAATATGCAAGGAGTTTGATAAGACTTACTACAAATGAAATGACCCCTGATTTTATATTTCCAGTTGACCAGAAAAGTTAATAGAGGAAAGACAGATAATGCTTAACAAGAAAGCCAAACAACCACACACTTATTTTCACATCCTTACAAGGACTGTTGCTCTTTCTGAACAGAATGAAAGCTACTTATGTTTCTAAAAGGTGAAAACTCCATATAAGAATATCCAAGGCAAGAAGTTGTTCAACGTTGGCCCCTGTCAGAAAAGAAGACTCTATACAGAGATTCCTTTGAACTATGAGACAGTTATTTACTGGCTGAGTCTTCAGATTTGCAAGAAAAATTGGGTGCATGAAGGAATAATTCTGTGGTGGAGAACCAGAAATGAATGCATCTGATAAATCAATTCTCTGTAAAAAAGAAAACCTAAGCTTTTCCATAGAAATGCAAGTAGAAACTAAGGGAATCAAATTTCCCAGCTCTGTGTTCCAATACTGAGTACTGCCTAGTTCTTTCCTAAATTGCTACTTTTAAAAAATGCAATTAGCTATACATTTCACATGAAGTTCATTTTTCTTACTCATATGAGTGAATCTACAGACTTGGAGAATTACTCATAAACACAGGAATCTACTGAAAGATTTTTAAAAACATCACTTAATATTGCTATCTTACTTTGTAGAGGTTGCTGGAGCAGAAATCGTTATTGTTTATGTGCTCAAAATAGACACTATGGTTTGTGTACTCGTGGATGTGTGCAGGCAAACACAAGTGTGCCTCAGGCTCTCCAGAGGAGAAAGCAGCTGTTAAATGGAGCACAGCAGGTGGAACAAGGCATTAGACAATTGCGTTATAAGCAGCCAATGCTTTCACTTAATTTACAGTTTTGTACAATAAATTTCTTCTTCCCTCTCTCTTTCTGCCTCTCTTTCTCAGCTTGACATGAGAAGATCTGGGTGACCGTAGGTTGTGAAGAATTCCTACACCAACTTTGATTGCATGCCAAATGTTACAGTGATCTGATCAACTCACATTTTAAATAAATGAATTGACTTGTAATCAGATATAGTACACAGTGACTTAATTTTGAATTGATACAGCTAGGATAATGATGTCACTGAAAAATATATTGTAACCTGAAATTCATAATGCCTCCAATGTTCTCCAGAAGTGAAACTACATGGAGTCATTTGAATGTTGGATAATGCAATAAATGTACTCACCATACGAAATGTTGAAAATGTTGAGGAAACTGCATTCACATTTGCAAATGCAATCATTCAAGAAGTGAATTCAATTCTGCTTTTATATCTGCTCTACCATACCAAGTACCAGTCTAAATCAATAAAGCTAATGCCTAAGGCAGGACTACAACTTACAATCTCCAAATTTCTAGCATGGTGCCTCAGATAATATATATTCTTTTACACTGTATAAAGGACTGTATACAGGAGGCACGCCAGGCAATTGAACCACTTCCACACAACCTGCCTCTGTAGAATTCTGAGGATCCGGTGGCAGGACAAGGTGCCAGACACAGAAGTCCTCTCCAGAGCAGCCTGCCATCAATTCACACCCTGCTGATGAAAGCCCAGACACGCCGGGCAGGCCATGTTGCAAGGATGCCAAACCATCGCATCCCTAAACAGTTCCTCTATGGTGAGCTGTCTCAAGGAAAGTGATCGCATGAGGGACAAAGGAAGTGATACAAAGACATGTTGAAAGCCTCCTTCAAGTCCCTGGATATCGACACCACCTCCTGGCACAAGATCAATTGACATGGCGCACGCTGATCCACCAAGGTTGCCAGACATCTGAGGACAGAAGGGCAACCATAGCACAAGAGAAGCGAGCACTCTGCAAAGCCAGAGCTGCAAATGCTACAATAGTGCCCACACATGTCTGCCCGACATGTGGCAGAACATTTTGTGCCTGTATAGGCCTTACCAGCCACCTGCGGACATATCGTGGACAGTCCCACAACCTGTTAGATGTCAAGGTTGTCTGCGAACATGATGGACGAACATCATCTTTTACAACTCAGAAATGAGTCAAAAGGTTTGTTGCTTTCTTTTTCTTTAAAAATATCCAAGCTGATACTCATTAAGAATATTCACATAACATGGAATGATAACATGGAGCTTTGCCATTTATAGCACTGATGAAATGGCCATGCTAGATGTGCAGCCCTTTTATTGTGGTTCTGATTGGATTTATTACTCTCTTTATTAAAAGTCATAAAAATGCAGAGGATTGTGTAAAAACTAGGCTGTGTTGTATATCTGTTAAATCCAAAGCATGTGATTATCAAGTGATAAGTGAGAAGCCTTCACAATGGGAAGGCAGCATTTACTTTGAAAGCTAAATAGTCTTTCTCACTTCCCATCTGAAATACAGCAGTACATTTTGCATAGGTAGGATCTTTCTTGGCCTATAGAAGGAGGAGGAGGAGGAGGGAGGAGAAATATAAGGAGAAAAAGGAGAAGGAGAAGGAGACGACCTTGGAAGGGATCTTGGAGATCTTCTAGTTCAACCTCCTGCTCAAGAAGGAGACCCTATGCAAGTTGAGAAAAGTGGCTGCCCAGTCTCTTCTTAAAAACCTACAATGAGGGAGCACCCACAACCTCTGAAAGCAAGCTGTTCCTGTAGTTAATAGATCAAAGGTGGTTAGCACCTTTGAACTATTGGTATATATGAGAATTTTTGTTTATTATTCCTTGTTAAACGATGAGCATACATATGTTTTATAATTGTCTGTTCTCATATTTCTTGCATTGGTCATATAATTCTGATGGAGCCGTAGTCCAACCTCAAATATTTAGTCTATCCTACCAAATGATTGCTCAATCCCTTGACTTAATCCCAATAGCAATTTTCCAGGCACAGTCTGGGGAAGGATCCATAAGCAAATATATAGGCAGAATTAGCTCACTTGTTTGCATAGAAACCATTTTCAAAGGCAGACACTGAGAACAGTGTTATTTTTAAAATAAGGAGAGCTATTTCCTAAATGAATGCTTAGTTCTCCACCAAACCAAGCCAGAGTGAGTTGCAAGAAGCTCTACTAGCATCTCCTGGCATAACTAGATTTGATATAAGTAATTCCATGATCAGAATCTCCAGCGATTACTTTCTTGGCTTGAAAAAAATTTTATAATGAATAGCTTCAGAATGTATATGCTCTCCTCACCCATGTAGATGTTGCAATAAAAAATCATTTCCCAAAAATCTACTTTCCCATGGATAAATAAATAGGTATGTTTACCTTAGCACTACTAGCATCACCTCCCAGCAAGCAAACAGCAGCTCTCTAGACGTAAGGTCAATTTTAATTAATGAAATGATACACAAAACAAAGGATTAAAAATAATTTCTCCAGGGCATATCAATCTGATGCACATTTTCTATTAATCATTATTAAAGTGTTAATTATTATTAACACATACACACAACTGTTAGCTATACAATTGTGTGTCTACTGTGTTATGCACTCTTTGTAACCATGCTCCATCCTTGCCCTGACTCTGAATGAAAATTTCCTCAAAAGTATTTGAGCTTCCCTGTGGTGTCAGCCTCACAGCAACAACACCAGAAAAGAGCAACAAAAAGGGTGTTGCCAAACTTATCTTTCTCTCAACTCCATCATCCTGATATTTTGCTATTAGCTTTGCTGCTTATATCTCAGTTGCCCAAAGACTCAATCTCTTTTCCATATTGGTTTTAAAAGTTGGAGATTGACCTTTCTTCTATCACCTTATGTTGTTTAGCTTTAGTCCATGGTCTGCTAATAAAGACAAAATAACAACTTGTGTAACAATAATTGGTATATATTGTGTCTCTTGGAGCACATCCATATTTTTGTTGGATAGCAATCCTAGGGAAGATTGAGAAGCCCTTTCTGCACACAAAGAATTGTCTGTCACTTCCCTCCATCTACATATTGCCATCACTCTTCTGGAAATCTTCCACAATTGAGCCAATCAACTTCCAGTTTAGCTTCTGCTTCACTGATGTCAATTCTGCCATGTTTTCTTTCTGGAACTTCAGGATAGGTTGGGTATCAAACATCTGCAAGCAAGCAACCAAAGCTCAGAGAGAACCAAGGACTTTGCAAGTAATAGTCCCTCTGGTGACTACCTCTCAGATTTTAAATTCCTTCTCTTCCTCTCCAGGATATCTAGGAATAGGTGGGGTTGGGTTACTCTTTTCCCTCACAACAGCCTGATTTCTCTTTGCTGCAAAGCAAATGCAGCGAGGGAAAGAGGAGGGTGGAAATGGAACAATGGCTAGAACACCATTTCGGAGCTTCTGCTGTAGGACGTTTGTAGGGTGCACTGATCAACTCTTGAGAGACCTCAACAATCCGTTGAGAGGATTCCTTCAATGTAAGTGGAGTCTGGTGTCCCAAAATGTGGCTGCATGGACGTATCCTGAATGAAAGTCTTCTGTTTAATATTCAGAAAAGATGATATGTTATCAGCTGTGGTCAGATTGCACAATGGATTTTATTCTTGCAATGCAAGAATAAGAACACACAGTTAAAATGACTTGGAAGTCTTTCTGGAAAAAGGGGACATTTTCCTTGCAGAAGCATGTAAGAAGCCATAATCTTAGTACAATATACTTTGTTCTTGCAGTTGTCTATTTAAGTCATATTAAGAGAAGAAGTCTAATGCAGATGAAATCCCCCACCTTCAAATCATGTCATTGGTCAGGGTATTTCATTATTGCTTCCAGTTTCATAAGAAGTATGGTATCAGAATGTCCTGATGCAGTGAGATAACACTGCACTGACAATGTTCATTCAGAGCCCCATCTGGAAATGAGTCCAGCAGAATGAGAAGTGACACTTTTCATCTATATGAACATTAGGCAGATGTGGGGGGAATATTCAGTACATGTGTGATCTTTCTGAAGCAGCAGAAATAACAACCAGACCTGACTCATAATAAGTTAGGGGAGAGATAAAGAGGCTTTAATTTATCAGTGATAAATTTGCTTTCAATTAAGTTGGTCCCCATTGTCCACCTGTTTCTTTGAGCACCGAGAACTGCAAATATTTACAGCTCTCTGTATACAGGGAGTGACTCTAGTGCTGTTTTGCTGTGACTGCGCTGGAAATGGATTTTTCTATGTATGTCGACAAGAGTTGTTTTGTACTTGAAGCAAAAAAAAATAAAATCAAGTATTTTCGAAGGGGGAGGATGAAGATTCAGCCTTGTTCAATTGGTATCATCTCCTAAGGATAGAATGGTAATGCAATATGCAGCTTTAGAGAGACATGCTGTTTATGGTAATGTTTTCAAACTTGCAAAGCGAGACCTTATTTCATAAATACCGTCTAGTGAATTTGCCAAAGGATAGAGTTTGAGATGCGCAATTCAATTTTATGCTCCTGGATGTTTGTGGTCTAAAGTCTGTCATCAGCATATGGCAATATCCTGTCTTAGGAGCTGGATGTCTAAATTTGCCTCCCGGGTTCTCTATACATGTGATGTGATAAAACTCTGTTTAAGCAGTGTGTTCCTTTCTAGCAGGAAAATTCTAGTTGCTTTCTAGATCTACCATTTTCCCCCCAAAATAAGACCCTGTCTTATATTTTTTTGAACCCTGAAATAACCGCTTGGCCTTATTGCCATGCGCTCAAAAGCCCGATTGGGCTGATTATCAGGGGATGTCTTATTTGGGGGAAAACAGGGTAAGCTTTTAATACTTACTCCTTGAAATTATGTCTGTCTTACTGCAGATAGAATTGCATCGCTTACTTAGGGTATTATATAAGAAAATACCACCACATTCCCAAGGTTTTTGGGGAAAACCTGCTTCAAGTATAACATAATTTTTGCTATGTTTAAGAACTTGCCAATATAATTCTAACAGAATGAAAGGAAATTTGTTGATGGCTCCGCCCAGACGTCATCACAAACAGTCTGCCCATGAGTAGAAGCTTCTGTGCATGCATAGAAGCGCTGTGCACAAGCGCCCTCGCTCCCGTTGCAATCCGGTAGCAAAGCAGAACCCACCCCTGATCCTAATATCCTACTTCTCCCCAACACCAAAGGAACACAGAGCCATTTTGAAGCAAAACTTCAGAAATAGGTCTCACTTTGAACAGTATACAGAGGAATATTTGATTCTTAGAGTATTCAGGTCCTGAGAGACTATAATCCCCCTACTTGTAAACAAAGCAATTAGAAATAAACTACATGATAGGAAGTGCTTTGGGGAGAGGAAATGGCAACACACATTGATTTTTGAGCAAATGTAACATCTTAACTCTAAAAATAAATCTTGTTTCCCTTTGAAAGAATACGTTTCAGTAGAAATTAGAAAACAAGAACAAGTTGGTACCTCTAGTCCCGTTTCTCATAAATACTATTATTTCCACCTAGCTTGTGGCAAAACAGGCTGATTTATTTCTTCACCCAGCTGGGTGATAATAGTGCATTGTTCACCTTTGGAAATGAGCTTTTGTTATAACCTACTTCAGCATTTCATAAAGCACTGCAGGCAAGGGTCAGCAGTTTTCTTTACTAGAGATCGGCTTTGCACTTTGCAATCTTAAAACCTGCAGTTTAGGATAATACTTTAGCATAATTTAGCAGAGTCGAATCTCTGATAGAAGATTATAGGAAATATGAGAGATGTTCAATATTATACATAATCCTCCCTTAAAGCAAGAAGCAAGCTATCTACCATTACAACTATATCCTTGTGGCTTAATGATAGAAAAACCCAATCTTTTGTCTTTGAAATTTCTAAACTGACTGCTGTTTAAATCCATTTAAGCCTCACTGTGCAAATGCCTTTTTCTTTTCCCAGAATGAAAGTGTAAGGAGGATACCATCAATTGTTGCTTATTATTTGCTCCTGGTCTTAGTCACAAAGTTGAATAGAAGGACTTCCTTTGGGTGAGGAGCTCTGATATTCTATAATATATAGGTTTGCCATTAATGCATCATTTAGAAAATGCAAACAAGGACACTGAGCTTCATATAAATTACACATCCTGATTTATATGTAGAGAGACAAGCAAACTGTGAAATAGATTCTGCATAAACATAATGAGGAAAGTCTGAAACAGAGGAACTGTCCTTGTAAAATAGGAATCATGGCTATACTTAGGTAGAAAATGTAAATCTCTTGCCAGGAAGAGTCCAAGCAATCAATTCCTGGAACTAAATTTCAGAACTCCTATTTTGTACCCATGATGGAATACTGAGGAAATGTCATGCATTGCAGAATGGGTCTTACAACCAGAATGAAAACAACTAGAAAGATTGCTCTGTTCCAAAGCTCAGAGCACCTTCCAGAGCCTTGGCCATCTCTTTGGAAAAATTGTTTGTTTGTTTGTCTGTTTGTTTGTTTAGATTTTTTTAAAGCCTAACTCTAACCAATTCTGGTCACTTCGGATTATAAAAAGCCAAAACAATAAACAAATAATATGCATCCAGAAAAATTATACGAAACAAAATCTTGCAAGAGAAAATCTTACAGGGATTTACTCATCGCCCTCACTCAAGGCATGGAAAAATAGTCAGGTTTTCAAAGCCTTTCAGAATAACATCAGAATGAGAGTCATACACATCTCTGGAAGAACACTGTTCCAGATTCCAAGCATAGTGACCAAAAAGGTACATGAAGAAGATCATTAGATTTTCTGGAAATGGTGCACCGTCTACTACTCTACCTAGATATTTCTTAAATCCATTGAGTAAATGTCTACAGAACACATAACAAGGAAATCAAATATTTCAGCACAAGACTGCCTAATATACCAAACTGGGTATTCACACGACTCTAATTCGCAATAAAACCTCTTCCCCTGGGGGTGGGGAGGAGTAGAAATACAGCTTTCAGGAATTGGATATAACTCTGATGACAGTTTCAAATATTGCAAAACACTTGAAAGATGCTTGAATGCCCCAGTGCACTCTCACTGACAACCGACTGGGAAATATGAATCTAAGTTTTCTCAGAGAAGAAATTGTACAAGGGATGGCTGAGGAGCCATAGTTTTGATTTACAGCTTTTGCATGAAATATCATACTGAAGTTGCTCTTGTCCTTTTTCTGCTTTTTAATACTTTCATGGAACTACTGTGAGAAGTTGTGAGGATTTGCAATACAGAGACAGGTCAGCATCGCCTTCCAATTTGATTTCCATGGTGACTGCTCTGATCTGTTATTTCAGGTTCCAGGCACATTGAAGTCTGATGGCAAGATGAAACTTAATCCAAACAGGACTGGAATATTAATTGTCAAGGGGATTACCAGATTAGGTGGTTTGTCCTTTTCCTTGAAGGGAGAAATGCACTGCTGGTAAATACTTCTAGATCTAGCATTGCTCTTCCAGGCAACAAGTTTAATGCTAAGACTCCACTTATTTTTATTTACCTATAAAAAAACATGCCTACCACAATAAGACTGTTGATGGTTTACAATAAACAGTAAACAAGACCTAAAAATGAAAATATCCTTGGGGAGGCTAAAATAAACATCTACAATCATAAAATCAAGCAATCCTAGGTGTCCAACATTCACCATAGGTTCTCCAGAATCATTCTGGAGAAAGTAGGAAAGTGGGAGCAATCGAGCAATAACCTGATTTCTATTGGCTTAGTGTAGAAGTGGGAAACTATGGCAACTTGTGGACTTCAATTCCCAGAAATCCTAAGCCAGCATGGCTGGCTCTGGAATTCTAGGAGTTGACATCCTCAGACCATAAAGATGTCACAGTTGCCCACCCCTGGCTTGGTGCAGGTGCAGCTAGCAACACCTATCAGTTTCTGCCCACAGGATTGGTGGTAATCTTCTATTTAAGTTCTACTTCTATAAGCAGCTCTGTTTTCTTGACTTTTGAAACTGAGCACGAAAAGATGAATTAGACCTGTTTAGACAATGAATTGAAGGCCTGGAGGAATGTTGTCCATGGGGTCACGACTTCATGACTAACAAGACAATTAATTAATTGAATAATTAAAAATTTTACTTCAGTGGCTACTCCCAAATGATATTGGGTATCCTACAACTTATTAAAAGAAAAATACAACAAATACAATTAAAAGTACAAAACCAAAAAGCAATACAAAACACAGGGCTCCCTAACTCCCCAATTCCTTCAATCAGGAAACTGGTTGGTTTCAACCAGGTCTTCAGCCATTTCCTGAATGACATAAGGGTGGGACCAACAAAAAGCTCAAGAATATATCCTTCTGGGGCTAGGGATTGCAATAGAGTAGCCATGCATCCTACAAGATGATATTATTTAACTGGTGGAATTTAGGGTACAGCCAGCCACTAGGCTAAACTTAATGAGCAGAGACAGTTGAAGATAGTGATTGATCAGCTAGCCAAGAACTAGTTATGAAAGGCTTTAAAGGTGACCAGCAGCTTTTAGGCCATCAAATTGGGAATTGTCTATATTGGTCCTGTCTATATTTAAGTAGCAGCAGCATTTGGGACTATTTGTGCCATCACAATAGACTTCATTTTTGCACACTGAAGCAATTAGCACAGGAAAAAATCCATCACAAATTTATTTTACATCACTGTGCATATACTGGTAAACTGATTTCCCTCAGAAACAGTCTCAGTTTAAAGCTCAAATTGAAAACAACAGTAAGAGGTCATAGAGAATAATTTTGGAGTGGTATAACAAAATTAGAGTGGGGGGTTACAATTTTACGTAAATGTGAAGAATAATTTCCACAATCTGAATTTGTGGAAAATTAAAGGTTACCAGATTGGTATGGAATGTTTATAATTTAAATATTATGCTTCAATAAATCATCTTTCTCAAGAAATCCATATAAGCATATACAGATAGAAATAATAAAAGATCCCTTTAGGTTTATTAAATTATTGAAATAAACATAAGAAATAAATTAAAGATGGAGGCTTTTATTTCGGATGGATGCGTGAAGAGGACATGCATTTTAAATAAGCATGGTTTTTCTAGATTTGGAAGCTAGTATCCGAAAGGGGAATCTTGTCAGAATCTCCAACAGAAAAATATTGGCATCTTAACAAAGTACAATTTCCAAGATTCTTCTGGGGAGACTGTTTCTCTGATATTCCACCCCCCATTATTCCTTCTCTCCCCACAATCCCTCCCTCCCACTCTCCTAAGAGCAGGTTCTACCAGATATCTAAACTAACCCTTTTCAAAGAGCTGCTAAAAAAAAGAAGAAAAAGTTGCAAGTTGTTCATGCTTGTCCCCAGAAATAACAATTCTAGCAAGCTGCAAAAGTTACAACAATAAAAGCAACAAGAAAATTAGAAACAAAACAGGGCTAATGATGTACTAGCAATTAATATTAAGAAAAGCGGGTAGGAGAACTCTTTATTGTAAAAGAGAGACACTCAGAAATGTGTTATATTTAAGTTTAGAGTTATTTTGAATAACTTAATGCTTTGAACCACCCAAGTGTAAAAACCCAAATCAAAAAAGCATGCATGTTTATTCAAAAGCAAGTCTCATTTGATTCAGTGGGACTTATTCCTGGATATATTTGCAGTCTCATTCATCTTGTGCTTGTAGCAGTAAATTAACTTATCCATCATGTACTTTTTGTAGTAAATTAGTAATCGGTCCAACTGCAGAATGAATACTAACCAGTCTGTTGCACCACTCTTGCTTTTCCCTTTCTTTTGCCTTTCTTGAACTTCTAGTTTTCTGTTTGATTCCTTTTTCTTTTTCTTTTGTTTTTCTTTCTTTATATTTGTATTAATTTTTAAATCTCTCTTTATGAAACATTTTTAATAAATCTCTCTCTCTCTCTCTCTCTCTCTCTCTCTCTCTCTCTATCTCTCTCTCTTTCTTGTGTGCATGTGTTGTGCACTACAAAGTCACCTTCAGTGAGATAGGCTTCTCATCCATACGGGTGGTATGTGTCTACCTCAATCTTGGGTCCTATACTAGAGGCCTGGGAGTTTGAGGGTTCTGTGCAGGATCTTAGCTGTTCTTAGCACAGCAGTCTTTGGAACAGAGAATTCTGATGTTCTTAGGAAACTACAATAAAAATAATTCTTTGGATGAATAACTGCAAGTACAGCATTATCAGTACATAATTTCCACTTAAATTCTTGATGTGCCATCTTAATTCCTGACATTTTGTCTTTTGCCAATGGCTCTAATGCAAATAAGAATAAGGAAGGAGATAGGGTACAACTTTGTCTTGTTCCTTTCCAACGGTGGGTTCCACTTACTTTCGCTACCGGTTTGCAATGGGAGTGTGGTCGCGCATGGCACTTCTGTGCATGCGCAGAACATCCGTGATGACGTCTGGGTGGGTGGGTGGAGCCTCTTGCCACTACTACTACCAGTTCTAAGAACCAGAGCAAACTGGCAGGAACCTACTACTGTCCCCTTCATTATGATACCTTTGTGTAAAAAAAAACACTATTATCTTGGCTTCTTATAGAGTCTCTGATCCATGTGCAAAAGCTTGAGCTACAATTCATTATTTTCAGAGCTATAACCATGAAAGACCATTCTAAATTATCAAAGGCTTTCTTTGTATCAAGGAAGATTATTTTTACTTACTTATTTTTATTTTATATTGTCAATAATATGCAAGATATTTGATATCTCAGATATCTCTTCAAACAAATCAAGTCTAATGTTTTAATTCTGTTTTTAAAAAATGCTCTCTTTCCAAGTAGTCCTATAAAAAGCTTGTAGTCTCTGTTCAGCGCCCTGAGTCCCGAAAGGGAGAAGGGCGGTATATAAATCCAAACAATAAATAAATAAATGAGCCTACATGATCTTTTTTGAGGCTTTGCTTAATTATGTACCTACTGTATGCTATGTAACATTGTGGCAAGATGGGCAGCAGGTAAATTTAATAAATAAATAAGAATATAGTAATAACTTTGCTTAATTTTTCTAAATGAAAGGACAATTTCAAAATGGAAACCTTCAACTTTGAGACCGAACACTATTCTGAAGCATTCTCAGACATGCAAGAAAACAAAGTGACTATTTCACATCCATTACTTTGGCAGAGAATTTGCTGTTTTATCAGCTGCCAAAATTCATTGGTCATTTCCACAGTTGGACACATAGTTTTCAAAGGACAGAATTAATGTCTACAGATATTTAAATTTTTAGTGTCTACTACAAATGCAAACTAATTATTCCATGCCATTATCAAGTAAGAACAGCTTCTTAAGAAAACATCCAATTAGTTTTGATAAGACATAATTTATATTTATTAATGCATTAAACTGAATATTTCACAGCAGATTTTTAGTTGTTTTATCCATTGAAATTAGTTTTAAGACCTAGTGATATTTTTATATTTATTATCAAACCCTAGAAAGTATTTTTTAAGCTTTAGAAATCCAATGCTTTGATTCCTATTTTATTGTACTGCTGTATATTTTATACGCTTTAATATATACCTTGCTTTTAAAATCTCTAGTAGA
>JANHFK010003124.1:98868-111789 GCA_036250565.1 Sibynophis collaris | reverse complement strand
GTCACCACATTTTCCACAACCTTCACCAAAAAGGAAACTGGATGGTTTTTCCTACCCTAGCAGAGAAATCTCGAGGAAAATCCAGAACAAGCAAAAGAGGTGAACTGATTTTGAGCCCTGATGAGATGACAAATACAACAATGTATTTGTGCAAAGGTAGGTATCACTGTTCAAAGCAGGAAACAGGTTGTATTATATAGTTATGAGTATCACCTTTTCAATCATGGCAAACCAGAAGCCATGATTCTGGTTCACTGAGCTTTATGATGCAATTGGCTCAAAGCAATATCCAGAAATTCACTCTGAGGCTTTGGGCTCCAGCATCTATTTTCAGATATGTAACAGCTGCCCATGAAATGGTGTTTATTTTGTTTTATATTTTATTACATTATAGTATTATTATTATACCACATAGAAGGGAAAAGCCTTTGCTTACACTCCAATTCATGAAGCTCCATTTGCAGGCTATGGGTCAGAGTGGGTGACAGAATTCCTTGTATAATGTTCTTGTTTTTCTAAATGATTGCTGGTCCTTTCTGGACATTTGAGAAGTATGGTGTCTTTATCGTATTTTAACTGTTTATTTCGTATACTGCCCAGAATCGTAACAGATTGGTGTGTCCTATATAACTGATAATAAGTAAAACTGAATATTTTCCAGTTTGTGACACACAGTGAAAAATATGTCCATGAGAACTAGGAGCAGGCAAATATGCGGCAGAATATAGTAACAAAAAGTCTTAAAGTTGAGTTTAAAATAGTTTTGAATTGTCAAGTGTTTCTGAAAAGATAAATCAGCCAATTTTGTTTCACAGATATTTAGGCTATAACTTATTTATTACTGTATGTTTTAAAGGCTGATGGGCCAATAGCTGCAGGTAATTCTCAACTACATTTTTTTATAGATGGACACCATAGTGACTAAATTCCAGTCCTTTGATATTTGTGTGGTGCAATCAATTAAAGTGAACAAGAGAGTAAGTATAGGACTTACTCTCTAATTACTCAGGTCTCTAATCAGTATCTAATTACTCAGGTCCAATCTATGCTCTTAAGTAAAATCACCACAATAAATTAAACATAGTTTCTTGCCTTACCTCAAAAGAAATATCCTTCGTCTTTGAAAGGTGGGGTGAAAGTGCTTGGATGCAATACATAGTGTGGATTTTGAATGCACTGTAAGCTCACATCCAATTTATAAAAATACTGCATATATGATATATTTAATTCCTTTTCTTCTACCCTAACCTAAGAACTAAGAATATTGGTTTCAGAAACTGCACAGCATTACTAGTATATGAAGGCTTGATTGGAATTAAATCTGACCCAAGAGCAATATCCATATAATGGTGAAAGCATTTTTTTAAAAAATAATTAACTCTCAGGATTAAAGCTTCTAAGTATTTTGACCACACACTTCATTAAGTTTGTTCATGAAAGAGCATTTAATAATTAAAACAATTCCTAAAACTAGTTTACATAATCGGTCCTTGCAATGCAGCATTGTTGTCCAGTCATGTTGAAAATAGTTTACAACGGTCCCTTAAACTGAGGTTGCTATAGAATGGGAGTGATAAACCATGTTCTTGGCGGTATAACCTATCAAAGTGTATTAAGGAATTAAGCACACTAATGTAAATTGACCAGATGTATTTTTAAATTTCTTCTCACTACAGCTGTCTGATTTCATCCCTTTGTCAAAATGTATGGAAGGAAGAAGAGACTTGAAAATATAATAACAACAATACAAAATTCTCTTTCCATGCAAAAACCAGAACTTTTTTCTCATCAGGGGATGAATTATAAGAAAAAATGCTACAAAGTTCTCCATTTAAATACCTAAATATTCTGAAATACAGCTTTAAAACCACGATAAACATTTCACTTTAGCAATGCTGAGTGACAGATTCAAATGCCTTGAAACTCAGTTATAAATGTGGATATTTCTTAGTAACAGTCCAATGGGGTTTGTAAAATCCCTCAGTCTTTATTTCATCAGCAAATAATCTAGTATTAGAGAAGAAAATAGAGCCTCTAATCTCTTGTCCCAACTACAGGCATGGATCAATTTATATATACTAAGGACAATTTCCACTCCTTCCTTTCTCATCTCCTTGAGTTTTCCAATACCCTGATTTTCAGGTTTGGCATGTTCTACTTTGTTTCTCTGGATTGTGAGAAATTAGGCTTGATTGGTCACCAAGCTAGGCATGAATTTTGCTTGAAACAAGTTCTAATTCTGGTCTGGTGGGCAAACATAAAATATAAAACAGGTTCACACAACACATTGAACCATAACGTGAATTGGTGTAATATATCAGCCAAATGACAGTTTGCTGATTTGGATATAATAACAGCCAACCATTTGCCTGGACCTAGAAATGAATAGGATAAGACTATGTAAATCTAAGGATGGCCACAATCTTAGAATTACATGTGAATTATGCCATGCTGGAATCATATATCCCACTAAACTTTTGCGTGATTTGATTGATTCTGGAATAACGGGATATGTTAACTCAAACACTGCAGTTTGTAAAGCATGAACTATAGCTTTAATAGTAAATGTGACCTAACTCACTCTGTTTTGTTAAGCAACCCAGTTGCCTTCTGCTTAATCTAATCACACTATCAGGTTTTCCTTAATTAAAAGAAAGACTGTCTTCTATAAAGAGCTACCTGGTTCCCTCTAGTCATCTTTCGAGAATGAACAGATGTAAGAAACAATTGGGTGTTTTTGAAAGTGCACTTTAGTTGTTGAACAGCTCGATTTTAAGGTAAATTCTCAGTAATTACTTATGAAAATATTGGAATATGGCCGAGATATGAGGCAAACACAGATGTCCTTCAGCAACTTAGAAAAATTACTGGTTTAGAGAAAGTATTTCTTGGAGCTTTTGACTTTGTTTTCAGCTCAGAGAAGAATGTTTTCTAAATACATCTAAAAGGGCTACAATTGCATATCAGTAGGGCATGGGTGATTTAGAAGTCTAAAAAATAGATTTTGTATTATTGAGTTTAAATAAGAATTTATCAAAATCATAATTTATATTTTGAACTATTTACAACTCAAAATGCTATTTGTTTAATGCATTTACATTTTGTCTTTTATTCACTTGATAGTCAAGATAGTTGGCACTTAACATCTTACACCCTGGACTACAAATACCAAGGTGGGAATAACATGAAAAAGTGTCTTTATAAATAAGTCTTGTTCCTCTTTTTTTTTTATTCCTATTCTATACTGAAAAGCAAACATATTGTGATTAAAACTCTCAGAATTGCCAGCCAACATGGACTAGTAGTCCTCACATTTTGAAGGTGCCGGACTAGAGAAAGCAGATGTAAAACAGACATTCACACATACATGCATATGCATATACATATGTAATACATATATATACATGAATGATAGTGATTGGGAAGAACTGAACTCCTGAGCCACCTATTGGCAGAAGTTTTTCCCTCTGAAGATTGGTTTGTGAAAATTCAGTCATTATGCATGCGCTATCAAAATGCTAATTGCATTGTTCAAATAAATGTTAATACAGGTTAAATTCTGTAATGGTCATGTTCACTGGGAATAATAGAAATGGAAGACCACAAATATCTGGAGAGTAAAGGTTGAACAGACCATTCTAAACAAGAAATACAGATTTAGTTTGCATGCTAAGACATGTTTAACCATGGTGTACTGAAAAAGCCCATTCTTGGCTGGGTTAACAGTACAGCAAGCAAACATGGTTTATGAAAAATAATGGCTGGAATTAAGCACTAAACTTGAACCAAATAAGGCATGAGGGGTCCTTGGTACTCTCTGAGCTTGTTTGTTTTGTTGCTCAGAGATCACCAAGGACCCCACATGTCAACCCCGAGCTACAAATATTCTCTTTTATTAGCAAACAAGGCTTTATCATAAATTCAAATAATGCGAATAAAACCAAAAACATTACAATTTCAGGATGCATCCTACATTGTATTGAACTCCAAGAAAAAGTGTAAATAAGATCTTAATGACATGCTTTGTTAAGAGCATGGCTTGCAGTCATACAGTTTTTATTTGCTCTTATTTATTTTTTAGGAAAAAGAGACTGATTTAGGCCAAAGTACAAGAGAAGATTTCTCTCGTTTTGTAAAACAGTGGGGAAAGAGTTAAAACTCCCCTTTTCATTTGCTGCAGTAAATTGGGGGGGGGAGAGACTCTGCAATTAGAATTCTAAAAGAAAGGGCTGGTGTGACCTCTAGCTATATATACACAGGTAATCCTACACTGATCTCATAACTGGGAACTAGCATCTGGTTTTGACCTGTACACATATTGCATGTCAAGTCTTAAAGTGACTCTTTTGTTCTTGTATAAGAAAAGTTTTGTGAACCCAGCCATTTTAGCTGATAAAACATGGCTTCGGGTTTAGCGTGTTAGATGGACTCACCAAAACCTCGTTTTTCCCACACAAATATATGATTAAAGAAAAACCAGTTTAGAAAGATGTGCCAATTGACATGTAAATTGCAGAGAGTCAAAAGCCCTAAAGAAAATATTTTTTGCCAAAATAACCCCAGTGAAACAGTGTACTGGAACCATAGAACTGTATTTCATCGTTATCATATTTGTAGGAGGTTCTTTCCAACCAGGAACAAGAAACAATTGCTTAACTTTAACTAAGACAATCATTTCTAGCTAATAAACAGCCACAGCTGAAAATATTAGACAAATATGGGCTCAGAAGTCAAAGAAAGATGCTTGGAAAAATCATAATCTATTGTGATCGGTGTCATTTTTCTCATTATTATTAATTTGTTTTAAATTAATTTTTTAACGCTTCAGGATGGTTCCAAAAAATGTGATAACCAGTCTTCTGCTCCTCTACATAACAGCCATGTTGGCTAAAGAGAGTGAAGGGTATCTTGCCTTCTATAGTCGTGAAGATTTCAGAAGAATGCAGGTGAGCCTCTTGAGAAATGGGTCAATGACCAGAAATTATATGTAGCTGAATTTAGCTGAGCTTTAAATCCAGTTCCAGGGATCTCCAAGAAGATCTAAAGAATAAAACCATCCTTTTTCTATCCAGAACTCCAAAGATCAATAGCTAGTCAATTTAGCCAATACTGAGCTAAATGGACCAACGTCTAATTTGGAGTAGAATATCTTCTTGTATTCTAATGATTGGATTTCCTTCCGCTTCTTCTAATCCTATCTGTTCACCATTTTACTACATTATTTTGTCCTCCTCTAGCAATATTTTACTATCATTTTATTCTCTAATCATTGGAAACCAGCTAGAATCTAGAATCAGAATCTGGCTTTGAGGTTAATAATTTAGATTTGCTTCCTGCCTTCAAATTTCATTGAAGTAGAACAATTGTCTATTTCTTAAAGAATTATGATTATTCGGGTCTTGGCATTGTTGGGTTCAGTCTCTGAGGCAGCTGTCACACCATCCAAATGAACCCATGTGCATTACCAAATTAATTCAAAGGAGACAAGATAATAAGAATTTCTTTAAGCAGAAATTGCTGGAAAATTGAGCAGACCATTGTCTATATTCTCTGAGAAAAGCTCAATTTACTTTCTCAGAAAATGCCTATTAAGATATATTAAAAATCATGTATGATGTATGTATAATGGTATAATGAAAGCAGGGCACAGAAACCACAGGCCTTATTCAATCTTCCAAATCCTGGAAAGTTACCTTCACAGCATCTACAAAAGATGCGAGTGAATTTTGTTTGTGACAGAAGGAGAAAAGTATGGTTGGTCCTTATAAATGTATTATTTCTTCATGGATCAATATGCTATGAGTGTTTTTTTCAACATATTAATAGCATTACATCAATCTAATTAACCTATGTCCTGTCTAATTAATCACTTTCACATTCCAGCTTTCTCCATGGTTTGGTATGTGGCACGCTAACAAAATGCCCAATAACCAACACCGGCCTCCACATGAAAAAAGTTCCTCACACTAGTCAAAACATGTTCTATAGAAGCTCAGCAGTCAGCTAATGTATAAGAAAGATCTTAAAGCCCAATAATTAGCTGTAAGTTGCTGCTAGTCCCACCACAACATAATGAACATTATGAGAACTAAAGCACTTCCAGGCGTTTTAGCTCTTATTGATTCAATAGATTAGAGTACACCAAAGAATCTGCAGCACAGGAATATCTGACTTATAACATTTATCAACTTTGTGCCTCCCCCAAATGTACTGCATGTTACTTTTGGTCAGGTCAACTGGAATTACGGGTTGATGTACTTACCTGTACAACATCAAATTGCAAAAGTTGATCTAATTTGTAGAACATGTGTCAGCATTCCAGAAACGTCCCTCCAAACAAAAGGACTCCAAAATGATCATGCTTCAAAATTCCATTTTATTAGAGAAGAGATACTGGCACATCTGGGAAAATCCAAATCTGAAATCCTCGCGGTTTTCCCCAAAAGACCTAAATCCCAAATCCAACCCCCTTCTCCCATCCACCGGTCACCTAAACCAATCACCAACCGTTCCAGCTCGACCCATCACTGAATCCTCCTCCTGCACAAGATTACATGTCCCAATCTTGACCAGCTGGAGAAACTGCTACTATCTCTAAACTACATTCCACTCCCTCTATGTTCCCATGTGAAAAGAATTCAATAGGAAATATAAAACAGGTGGCAGTGATGGAAGTTCCATTCTAATATGGCTTCCAGAGCTGACAACATGAAATAAAATTGAGCTTATGATTTGATGCAATGATGAAGAGATTCTGGTATGCCATATTCTTCAGTAAGTAAACCAGCACTCTGAATTTTAAAAATAGTTTTTTAAACACATGAAGGGAACTATCTATTGACAAGTGTATCACCTATGTAGCTGCATTTCCGTCATTATCTGCCCAAAAGCTGGCCTACCTGATTATTGTATCCTTCCATACATCTCCAGGAGAAAGAAAAGAATCAAGCACAGAAGAAATCGCTTGACACAAGAGATTTTGTTGAACTTGCAGAAGATGAAGGGCAAGTAATTAAGGTACACTATTCTTTGGATTATGACAATTAAGCAGATAGATATAGCAATACAGTTTTTACATGTTACATTTAGGGAAACCTAATACAAGCCAAATGTATTGCAATATTCTTAGACTGAGACATTTGCAAGCAGAATCTGCTTTATTCTTTTTTGCACAACTTGATATCCTGTAGGTTTCCAAAAACACTTTAGCTGATAAAAGTTCCCTTCCAGTACAAATACTATTATTATTATTATAAACTATTCTAGTCTTCAAAATGAGATATACTTGAATTGATTGAAAGAAAGATTATCATAAATCACTAGCCAAATATGAATGTTCATTTCTTTTATTTTGAGCTCACATGAAGTTCAGTTCATTTGACTCAGATGTTATCATTGATGAGTTCAAGTAATCAGGGACAGAAAAGTCTACTTCCCCCATTAATCAGAGAGAAGGGGGAAAGCCTACTTGCTCGTTTAAATGTAATACTGAATTATCCAGTTAATAACCTGGCAACTATGTGGACAAATACCCCCATTTTGAACAAACCTTCCAGCGACATTCTTTGGTCTTGTCTATCCACTGTTTTCTATCCTCTGTCTTACCAGCCACTGTAGTTTTCTTCTAGTCCATCACCTTTTGAATCCTATGTTCCAAATATGAGACTTGCTGATCTTCAAAGAGCAGCTAGTCTTTATCTGGCCAGGAATATGTGTTTGTTACACCTGTTGTTCATTTTATTGTCTCCAAAGTAATCATTTGAAGATGCTTATCTTCTAAATCATGACTAGAAAAACCATAATATCTTGTAGTCATTGGGACATCTTCATCCTTCATATTCTTGTCTAACATTATGATTGCTTTCCCCTCAGATTAACACAGTTTCTGTTTTAACTATTCTTCAGCCCAAGAAAACTATTTACCAGACACATATCCTTAATGACAGGAAAACTCCAGCCTAACTTGAAAGAACTTATCAAGGCAGGATAACAGAAATGCAGAGAATATAAACATCCACCCATCTTGAAAGAACAAGAGGATAGTGAATGAATACAAAAAAAACCCAAAACTTCTCTTTCTGGATATAAATACTGCACTATCTCTTTCACCTGCTCAGAGATTGTCAGCTGTCTGTGACTTGCATATCTTATATAAAATATATGAATTTCTAGCAAATAACCCTTGCCTCTATATTGTCAACCCTACTTTTATTGACACTGCTACCTTCATTGTCAACTATGAATTCACCAAATGTTGGTTGACTTTACTATTGTCTTCTTAATATTTAATATCAACCCAGAATATTTCCATTTTTCCTTTCAGCTTAAGTTCTGTCAAATTCCTCTACTGTCAGCTAGCATGCCAGTTTGGTGTATTAGTTAAGGCACCAGGCTAGCAACTGGAGTTTTTGTCCCACCTTAGGCATGAAGCCAGCTGTTGTGACCTTGTACCAGTCACATTCTCTAAGCCCTAGGAAGCAGGCAATGACAAACCATTTCTGAAATCTGGCCAAGAAAAATGCAGGGACCTGTCCAGACAGTTTCCAGGAGTCAGTGCTTACTTAAAGGTGCACCTGAGTGTGCACACACACACACAAACATACATTTTCAGTTAAGAAATGTGTGTCATTTTAAATATTTCATTTGATGTTTGATTTTAATGCCAGTTGTCTCATTCAGTTGAACATTTTATAATACATTTGCTATCTATACCTTCTTGCCTTATTCCCTTCATTACTGTAAAACATTCTGTCTTCAAACTCAATTTTTACAGTAGTTTCTAGTTCATTCTAAATATTTTTCATATGAATAATCCTTGTGTTCTGGCAAACCCCTCAGCCATTCCTTATTCTGCAGTGTATCAGGAAATGTTCAATACAATGCCTTACTCTATTCAAAAAAGCAAAGGTAAAGTCAATTAAATCCCCTTGCTTTCTCCCGTACCTATCTTATGGATAATAATTTCCTCATGTCCCTCTGCCTTTTCGAAAATCTGCTTGTTTATGTGTGGTTTATCTCTCCCTGTCCGATTATTTGTACAATCTTAAGCAAAACATTGCTTGCGAGACAAATTAGCGCAATGGTTTGCTAATTTGCACATTCTATTGTATCTCCATTATCCAGTATGGGTATGTACATCATTCTTTCACAATCTTTAGGCCACACGGTCTTGTTTCATACTGAGCGTTAAACAACCAAGTTGTTAATTCATCTATAGCGGGTGTTTTCCTATTTGACAGGTGATCTATTGCCTCTTGTGCTTCGGTTTCTAATGCAGCAGGCACAGGAATAGATTCTGTATCTTTTACTGTTTCTATCACACTCTAATTCTGTTTATAAAGGGTTTCCCTACTGACTTTCCACTTTCTTTTAATCTCATTTGTCTGTACTGGATCATTTACCTGATTATTCTTAAATAGCTAATTTGCCTTAGACTGTCCTTTTCTGACTTTCCTCTATCAGTTAACATTCTTTTTTGGGGGGGGAAAGATTGAAATTTGAAGACAAATGAAAGGAGGTAGATGTAAACTCCAGAAGTACCGCAGTCAAAAACCAAGTAAGCAGTCATAGAATTCCAATCCCTACCCTGATAAGTAACCAGGTTTAATTAACATTTTGCAGGCCAGGAAAAAGAGGGCATTTTGATGTTTGTGGGCCACAACAAGAAAGACATGCTTTCAAGGTCCCAGCAGATTACAATTCATGAGAAAAAGGACTCAATGCGTCAAGCCTGGCCATCTTAATCTTATTGGGTATGCAGATGTTACTGGGAGAAGGAGGTCCACAGATATCCCTGAACCATGAAGGGACAACCAACACCCTGGATTGCACCCAGAAGCCAACTAGTACCCAATGAAGCTCTTGAATAGAGGTGTTAAATAGGCACATCAAGGTTTACCTATCACAGTTCAAGCCATATCATTTCAGATTAATGTATCCTTGCTCTCTTACTTAAACAATCAGAACAATTTAATTTTTTTAATTTATTTACATTTATAGACCGCCCCTTTCCCTTACGGGACTCGTAACAAGGAAAAGGAAATGCAATGTGAATTTAAGCTTGGCATACAAATTCTTCTCTTCCACCCACCAATATGCTGACTACCTGTAACTATTGCCTTCAACTGACAACTTGTGCATCTTATCCTATTTTTTATATATTTGCTTTAGATGAATAAGTGATGCACCTTGAATTTGCTCTATATTTTTGTGCCACTAGTGTATCTAGCATGCATTACGTTTACATATATCACACCATTTCCAGCAGTATGAAGGAAGATATAGAACATTTGTAACAATGTTGAAAAGGTAATTCAGGTGCCTTTATTTCAAATGTATACCCATTATTTCTTCCTCCCCATTTCATCTGTACAACGCCAGCAACACTATTCTGAAAATGTAGATACTATCTACCATTCACTGTTAGCAAGTCCCAGCAGATACCATCCAAAGGGTGCAATTATGCAATTATGAAAATTAATCTTGTCTCACTCTCTCAAAAGACTGCATACAAACCACAAGAGCCCTTTAAAATGTCCCAATCCATCCCAAAATTATTACATCTCTCATGATTCTCCTTAATCCTTCTGCGTTACTTATTAAAAATGTTCAAGAACCATGAAAGCAAGCAACAGGAGCAAATATGTTCATTTTATTTGCACTCTATTCTCTGAACATTGGGAGTTTTTATGTTTTTCAGGAGAGATTTCTCCATGCCACCTGAGGGACTCCATATTTCTTGTGCATGAAAGCTAATGTTCTTGCTATTCCAGATGTTTGAATCAATCACAGTCCAATAATTCAAAAGTCACTGCTATGCATGCCTCATTGTGAACTGGACTATGGCCACAAGGACTTTAAAAAGGGATAGACTATCAAAACCTGTAAGAACAAAAAACACTGAAACCGAGTTTCACAATCACCCTTTGAGAAAAGCATCTTAACCCTATTTCACATCAGGTCACATCATCAAAATCTGAATTGAGAAACCCCTTTACCAATAATATTCATGAATAATAAATTCCCATTTATGGGAATTCTATCTAGTATACATGAGTGGTTAAAATGTTGGCTTGCCTCATATGTTAACCAACTTCTCCTTCATAGATGATTGCTCCAGTAGAAATTGGAATACATCTGAACTCCAAACAGCTGGAAAAATACCAAGATGTCTTGAAAGAGCTCCTGACAGAGGTGCTGTCAGATACTAAGAATGGCACTACAGAAATCTTAAAATTGGCTTTTCTTTTTCCTTGGAAATTATCTAAGTCCTGAGATTTCAGAAATACCTTTTGCCTTGTGTCACATTTTTACAAGGTACTGTGTAGATTCTGTGTTTTTCTTTTTAAGAAATAAATATCCCTACTTCCCTACCCCAAAAATAGTACACCACTAGAAAATATATTGAAGTTTGCATTAGTATAAAAAGTAGAAACAGTGTAGATCTATATCAGTAACAGAAAGGCCCTGTGCTTTGGAAGATTTTCAGCTATTAGAAATCAGATGTCTGATGAAAGACTATTGTACTGTCGGTTTTCATCTTCTGTACTGCATTTCTAGGTAATTTTAGGCAACTTTCACTAAAATTATAAGAAAATTTAAAACCTGTGATTACAATGCACTATGACTACTGCTTCAGAGTAGATATTGCATTTTCTCACTAAAATTGTTACCAAATTTAGAAGTTAAGTGAATTCTAAGCTTGCAGGTTACTATAGATTGTGTATACATTTGATGAGGAAATACAATAAAATATGATTATCTTTCAGTTTCTGTACATTGGCATAAATATGATCATTTGAAAAGCCAGTATACTAGAATCCAAACTGTAGGAAATGGTGTAAAACCAGAAATACTAGATGGACAATTATATCAAAAGTCTCCATAGTGTGCTGTAGCAAAATGTTCCAAGTAGATCCATAGCCAGAGCAAGATCTTCAAAACTATAATGATGGCTTCTTTATTAAAAATGTATATATCATACTGTATGCATAGTCTAAAGAAGGAAAATTACAGGTGTTATTCTTATCATAATGTCACCTGATTTCATGTGCTTCTTTGTTTTGCTTTTTTAACTGATAGATCAAGATGATGTCTGCACAATATTAATTCACAATAATGGCTTTTGGCTGTTTCATCTCTGTAGCTAACTGATATTCTAAGAATTAGAAGACTGGAAGATTTTCTGCAAATATACAAGAGTCAATTTACTGGAAATGCTACTGTAAGGCACTGTACTGCAAAATAACAATGTGTATGCAAACTAATAAAATGTGAAGCTTCAATATACGATTATTTTGTTCAGTGTATATAGTCAGAAAAATTTAAAAAGGCACCCAAGGATACAAAAGAAAGTTGCTGTTTCAAATAATTCTATATTTGTTTTCTAGATAACTTTCACTCAATACATCATTCTTGTAAACCCAGATTAATTCAAGTTCATTCTCATGCATTCTTGTTTATGTATATAGATTTAATTCATCATAACTGAATCAGACCACTTTACAATAATTCAATGGGTTGTATTTCTAAGAAGACATCTCATAGGCTTGCACTTCTAGGACAATGAAATCAATTAATCTGTTAGATAATACCTAATAATATGGTATGTTACATATAATTCTGAAATTTCCCAAACTAAATAATATTTCTAATCTTTTGTTACCCTCTACTCATACAATCCCTGTTGATTAAAGTTTTTGCAACAATACAACCATCAACCATTATTTTCCATTCTTATTTATTTGAACTGTACAGTTTCAATATCATTTAATATCATTTAATTCTACCCTTCTCTTAACACATGCACTATACTACAACATATAAAATGTATATAGTTTTGTATCAGAGGTGGTATTCAGCAGATTCTGACCAGTTCTGGAGAACCGGTAGCGGAAATTTTGAGTAGTTCGGAGAACCAGT
>JANHFK010003124.1:31087-47961 GCA_036250565.1 Sibynophis collaris | reverse complement strand
ATTATGTACTCAATTCATGCCTATAATTATATATATTATCTAATATGTACTTGACAAATAAAATAAATAAAATAAAAAATAATAAAAGTTATCCCAGAATTCCCCGGCCAACATGGCAATGGGATGAGAAAGGTTTTTAAGAAGAGACAGCCATTTGTACAGAATGGTATAGGATCTCCTGCTTGTGCTGGAGGTTGGATTGAAAAACTCCAAGGTACCTTCCAACTGTGATATTTTATTATTCTGTCTGTCCTGTTTACTTCAAAAGAATGTGATCCTGTGATTCCTGAGGAAGTGGACAGGATCCTTGGAATGGTCAACCCAACTTGCTATTTATTAGATCCTTGCTTCTACTGGCTGATGAAGGATGCTCAGGAGATGACAGGTCATTGCATCCATTATAGTGGTGTCTGCCTCTCTGAGAGGTATCCTCCTCTCTCTGCAGCTGGTTCCAATCAGGATTGTTGGCGATGAGACATCAAGCCTAAAATGTTTGTGGGGTGCCTCAAGACCTGAGACCCTCATCCCTCCTATTTAATATCTACATGAGGTCTTTATTAGAACATCTATTGATCTGGATGTCCCATATGTTCAGTATGCTGATAATTTCCAGTTGTACATCTAATCAAGCAAGACTTTTGAAATCCTGTTCCAGTTCCTGGAGACTGTTGTAATCTGGATGGGGAACCACAAGCTCATGCACAACTCTAACAAGACCAAGTGGCTTTGAGCTTTGGGTTCTTCTGATTATGCGGGTTTTCCATCTTTATTCTTACCGTTGGTTTGTACTGTCCTGCTCAGGACTTGTGTTCAACTTGGGATTCATACTGAAATCTCAACTCCTACATGAGAAGCTATAGACAAGAAGGCCTTCGCCCAGGTTTCATCTTGCATGTCAGGAGCACCCATTCCTTGATTGAGAGGGCTTCCACAAATTGCTCATACCATGGTCACCTTGCAGTTGGACTATTGCAACATGGGGCTGCCCTTAAAAATTCCTTGATTGAGAGGGCTTCCACAAATTGCTCATACCATGGTCACTTTGCAGTTGGACTATTGCAACATGGGGCTGCCCTTAAAAATTACCAGGAAGCTAGGGACAATCCAGAATATATTCCAACAGACAATGATGGGCAAAGTCCACTTTGCCCTGTAACATCCCTATTACATGAGGTGTACTGGTTGCCAGTTGGCTTCTGTTGCAATTCAAGGATCTGTTTATCACCTATAAACCATTAATGATATAAGACCTGGTTTCTTGAAGAACTTCCTATCCCCTAGTGTGCCCATTCTGTTGACTCTAATAGAGTTGGTCTGTTCCAGGTTACATCAATTTAGTCGTATCACCTGTTCTGTTGCAGCACTATCCCACTGAAGCAGAAAATCCCCCAGATATCCATACAGCTCTCACTGTCCCTGCCTTCTTCCTTGTGACCAAAGTCTGAGACTAGATAGGTTGAATGGATACAATGAAGCTATGTCGTCTTTTTGTGATTTCCCTCAATATGCTGGGTATGTTCCATTGTTTATTTGGTATTGTTTTCTATCATATTCTTTTACTCTATGAAGCTGCCCAGAATTATCTGGGATCTGGAATGCAATAAATAAATAGTTTAGAATAAGGATCAATTCTTATTTGTACAAGAAAAGATTGTGTGTAGTAACATCCTCTTGCTGCATTTAGATACATATCTGAGACAACATTCTAGACATCACATGGATTAGCTGTGGCTCCAGGAGTTTATCACTTGCATTCCAGACTCAAAATTCTTCCAGCAACTAATAGGTTGAACTTTCTGTAAGCCTGTGAAAAGATGGTATATAAAGCTTTGATAACCTACTTTGCAAAGCAATCAATTGCCTCATTTGGAAAATTTGATCATGCCTGCCCCAGGCATGGCGAGAATAGCTGGAAACACCTGCCTGCAAGTATCAAAGGGACCTTTGTCTCCCAGTGGATTCTCTCCTCCTATCATTTAGCATGTGCCGTGCCCTTATGATTCTGAAAGCCATTGGCTGCCAATCTGTCTAGTTGCCTATATTTCAGTCATATGCATTATGTCACTGCAAGAATACTGGTGGGGGTTAGCATGTGTTAAGTAACCATTTTGTGCTAATTGACTCAGCAGCAAAGAAAAAAAAACTTCCTGAAATGTCTAAGAAAAATGTTATACGAGCTCAACTTTTGAAATATGATAAAAGAAAACCAAAAAAGACAGTTTACCATCCAAATGGTCCCTACAGATGACAATATGTAGAAATATAGAATGAACCCTCTACTGTGTTCAATCTATAGTTGCTTCATAAGATTAGGAAGCCAAGTTTAAGGGAGAACAGAAAGATACAAGATACACTGAATCAATTGGCAGACTGCATATTCATTCTATCACACAAATCATTACTGAACAATCTATGCCTCATATAAATACACTAATTATGGGGAAATTATAAGGAAACATCTGTATTCTTTATTCAGAGCATAAAGCCATATAAGAGTCCCAAAAGTTTATTGCATCTGATTGCAATTGTCACTCTGGCTGTGGAATTCTGAGAACAGGCACCTACACTTCCAGAGGTTGTTCGGGCTGAGAAGGGCTACTTTAAATCATTTGGGTTTTCACCAAGTGCTCCTTGACAAGAAGTTGCTTCAAATAGTTGCCATCCAAGGAGTCCAGTTTTGCACATCCTGCAAGCACTGAGGAAAGAGAGAGAGAGAGAGAGCACTAAAGGGGAAGAGGTCAGAAAAACATTGCTGGAAGGTATTGAGATAACCTTTCTATGGTTCCACATTTCATACCACAAAGTATAGTCTGGAATCTCAATTCCCTCTTCTGCTCGCTGAGTTATAAAAAGAGATGAAATCATTTGGAAAAACACTGCAGCCCATTCAGACTGACTTTCCCAGATTGGAAAGCATTACTGTATGGTTAAGGGGCTGCATCTTCTGTGGTAATAAACTGTTTTTGCAATACGCATACATAGATCCACACACATATACATTTCAGATCAACCAATACAAGAACCCTTGGTGAAGTACAACAATGCTAAAGCCTTGTTATTGTTTTCAGCATATGATGTTGAGTCCATACTGCTGTGATATTTATTTAGACAACTTTATCCCCGAAGCCTAAAGCTTTGGTTGGCCGTCTTCATTTATATCAAGTCCCACCATAACTGCCTGATATGTTCAGTACAGGAACTCTGTCTTGCCTATGGCTACCCAGCCATTTGCAGTAAACTAACATACCATTCGTCCCTAATTCAGTTTTCTCCAAATTGTGCATCATTCCTGTCTACCACCAATTTCAGAATTCTTGGCCAATGCTATGGTGGATAGTTCAGAAAAAGCTGTACTAGATACTACTGGCTGATGCTGTGTTGTGTTCATGTGTATGTTGCTGTGAATTGCACATGTTGTGGGTATCTTAAGGAGCCAGGATTTGCAGAGAGGGGCAAATACCTTTTTGGGATATGACTGTATTCACTTCCTATTGGCAGATCTGTGCAATGGTTATACTTCTGAGGCTGTATTTGGAAATAACAGATCAGAGTGCATCAGGCAAAGAGCCCCTGTAGAGTTTTTAACTGACGTGCTAATTTCCTATCTGTAGGCAATTTTAAGCAGAGAAAAAGGCGAAGCATTCTAGACCAATAGTCTGGAGATTTTGGCTAGGCTATCACTCCACACACACAACCCCAAAAGACATTATGTCAACAAATTACCATCTAGTAGCTATAATCTATACCAAGGGTTAAGATGAATAAGAAGGTTGTTAAACCCTTTTATAGAGAAATTGTGTATCAGTGATTGTGTATCAGATGATGATGATGATGATAGATAGATAGACAGACAGACAGACAGACAGACAGACAGACAGACAGACAGACAGACAGACAGCTGTTTATAGTCTTGTAAATTTTCCAGATGTCTCTCAAGGGAACTCAAGAGAGTTTCTCCAGGTCGGGGTGGGGGTTAGTTAAGATCAGAATGTAAAATTTCCATTGCTTGACTTTCCTAGTAACATTACATTGAATCTTTAGAATCACTTAAACAAGTGATCCTACTTTCACCCTCTTATTTAGCTCTCCTGTAGCCAAAAAGCAGACTAATGTAGTCAAATAACTTTTGAATTGCATTTTAAAAAAATAATACACGGGGCAGATATTAGAAGCAAAGGCTGAAGAGACAGATCAGCAATGACACTGAGCTGGAGGGATGGTCTTTAGGTTATTCAAAGTGAAAAACCAGCAGAAGTTTGATAAATTTACCCAGTGAATGAACAAAGCATGGTGCTTAAAAATAATGCTTTTCTGGGTCTTTTAGAATTGATCCTATATAAACACACATTCTTCTTCCTTAAAAATCATCATTTTTCATATCGCAAAATTTGCTTTGCTACTATATTCTTCCACATAAATCACTGGGTAGTGCTAATGATTAGCTGTGATACATAAAGCATTTTTTTTCATATGTTCCATTTGCACGACTTCCCAAACTGCTAAAGATCTGTAAGATCTTCTGAGAGCTTCCACATCTTCTTTTCTTATATTCATTTTCCATTCATACAATCAGGAAATTAATCCATCCTCTAATACTTCTTGTGGGTCTCACAGGTCCTCTTCCTGTAATCATTCTACTTTCACTCTGATTTCTTTCATTTCCTTCCTTTTGCCCATTTCCCAGATTCAGAATATTTCATCACATTTCATCTAGCTGATTTATTCATTAGATTAATTTATTCAACATGTAGCCAGCCATAGGTTTCCAGCAGCAAACAAATATTATAATGTCCCCAATAAATACAGATAACAATTAATAAATAAAAATCTCCCAACCAAAATCCAGAAAAAAAATAACAGCAATAGGCAGAATCCCACCTGCATATGATGTTACAAAAGCAGTTTGAAAATTCTCAAGTCTTCAATATTTTCTACTACCCATAAACAAATTGTACTTTTAGATTTATATTCATTCTTTTATCATATATACAGTATGCATGAACAGACTTATGCTTAAACTATATACTGTATTTCAAATAAAGAGATATTTTTTCTAAGATGAAACTAACTAATCAATCATAATTTTACTTCATTCCTGGGCCCTCAAGTTATGGACTTTCTCATCCTCTTTCCATTCATATAATATCACAGATTATAAATTCATTTAGAATTCTGCACATTTTTTCCTAAAGCTCATTTTTGTTTCTTCTATCATCATGATTCAGTGGAATGTCAACATTCAATTATTATAAGTCTCTGAATCCTTACTTCCATATGCATCCGCAACATGTAGGTGAAATTTATTCATAATGCAGATAAACATTGTAGCCCTTTCATTCATAATTAAATCTACATGTTTATTTCTACTTGCATGTTCTTTTATTTATTTTCACCCTTTACTTCTCTTACACTCTTAGTTGCATTCTTCCATATATGTTTATCAACAGATGGGCCCAAATAATTGCTCTCTGCCATCTGTTATAACTTTATTAACTTTTTTATATAATGCTTTTTAATCAGAGAAAGAACAAACCTGGTCACACTTTGGTCATATCCATTCTACATACAATACTCCTTGATAACATTACCAGTGAGGTTGGCCGTTTAGCCAGTATAGCCCAAATACAGCTAAAGTCCAGCTTTATCACAAGCATGCTTACACTATTCTATGTAAACTAAGATCTCTAATTGGAGATTGTCTTGCAAGCCAACACACCCTTGCTTATATCCCACCAACAGGAAGTATATGCAGTCATGTTCCTGCACTTATTAACAGCATATTGTACTACTGTAGCATTCCAAAACCTAACTAAACCCCATAGGTAATTCAGTGAAAGCTTTAAAATTGGTATGCTTTTAAGTGTATTTACTGTGTGTATTTGTTTGCTCTGCTAGCATTGAAGAGTCTAACTAAATAAGTGGGTAATTCAGTGAAACCTTTAAAATGTGTATGTTTTTAACTATATTGCTTGCTTATTTACTTTGGATAGTGTAAGTCACCTAGCATCTATCAGAGTGGACATCTATAACATTATTATGCTTGGTCACACAGTCAGCCAGATCTGCAGACTGGATTTGGCATTTTTGTCCACCTATCAAGGCCACCTAAAGGAACTGGGATAGGTAAATGTTGTTTAATAATATCTTTAACAATATTAAAGGTATTATTGCAGGATGCCAGCTGTTCCAAGCAAAGCTGTCTTTCGGCCTGACTGATGGTGATTTTGCCAATGACAATAGAGTTCAAGTGGTGCTCCTGATCTTTTAGGATTGCACCCAAGGAGTCTATTGTTATCGGTACTATATTGCTTTCTTTTGCCAGACTCATTCTACTTCAAAAACTTGCAGATCTCTGTAACTTGTCATTTTCACCAGTTCTTTCTCTTCTGCTGTCTCCAGAGACTGGAGTCCACTATCCAGACTTTTTTGTCTTTCTTATCAACAATTGTTAAATCTGGGATGTTGTATGGCAGATGCTTGTCTGTTTGAATTATAAAGTCCCAGAGTACTTTAGCTTCTTTACTTTTTATCACTTTGTTTTGTGCTCTTGCTTGCAACTGATATTCCAGTGCACCATTGTTGCTACTTTGTTATGCTGTTGTTTGTAGTCAATCTGTGCTATTCTCTTGCAGGAGCTAACAAGACGGTCCACTGTTTCTTCAATTTCTTTACAGAGATATCATTTGCTATCTATTGCTGTCTTTTCAGATCTGGATTTATATGCAGTTGCTCTTAAAGCTTGGTTTTGTGCAGTCAGAATTAATCCTCCTGTCTCTTTCTTCAACTTCAACTGCTCTTAGCCATTTCCAGGTTTTGTTGTTATCTGCTTTCCTTGCTAATGGTTTTATGCATTGGCCATGTAATATTTTGCCTTGCCAGGTTTCTTTTATATTTTTCATTTCATCTGTCTTATAGTCAAATTTAGTCTTTTTGGTACTCAAGCCGTCATGGTGTACTAGCTTCAATGCATTTTCTTCACTGTTCTTCAGATATTCTTCCAATCCCTGTTTTTCTTTTTCAGTTTTTTAGTGTACTTGCAACATTCCATGCCCATCTATACTGTTTGGTAAATAGAGTCTCTCAACATTGTTATTTTATTATTAAAGTTTATAATAATATAAAGTTATATTATTACTGAGCAAGTAGAAATACAGTTGCCACCCCAGCTTGTATAGTTCAATAAAATTGGAAGGCACCAACTTGAAGAAACATGATCAACAGTACAAATGCCAGGGAAAAAGAAATTGGATACTACCAATTTTGGGAACGAGATTTACGACTTCCAGCCAGTTAAAATTTATATAGAATGCACAGAATGTTCTTCAGAGTTATGTTTATCTGCAACAATGATGGAAGAAGATGTATCAATGGTGGCCAGTCTGACCTGCAAGAGTTTGTGATTTGGAAATGGTGTTATGATCTGATCTGGTCAAGTGATATTTAAGAATCTTGTTTTGCTTTGGCCAGCTGTCTTGCAGGTGTGGGTCTATGACAATTTACTCTGGCCAACTTGCCCGGCCAACTTGTCCCAGCCAAATCACCATGGCCAACATGCCACAGCCAACTTGCTGCAACCAATTCACCACAGGACAACTCACTGCAGGGCAAGTGTTACACTAATATCCCAAAAAAAAAAATGGTGGAAAGAATCCTTACAGAAAGGGTGCAAAAGGAGAGACAAAAATGAAATGTGAATGACAAAAATTAAGGTAACTTTATATTTATTTTAAATAATTAAATTGAATTGTTAAAGTGTCCTGTGTGAGTTGTCCCATGGTGAGTTGTTCACGGCAAGTTGGCTGTGGCAAGTTGACCACAGCGAGTTGGCGGCAGTGAGTTGTCCCATTCCAATCAGATTCCATTTTTCGGGATCCATCACAAGCTTGGCTTCTGAAACAGCCTCATAATTTTAAAGTAATGCTTGACTTCTAAGGACGTTCTGTGCATTCATATCCATATCTAAGTGGTAAATTCTGTCCCTCTTTCCCAGTTGGTGGTGTCCTCTTTCACAAACACAGCATTTCTTGCTTTTTATGCCCCTTGGAGGAATACCTACTTTAGGAACATATCTTAGATAAAAAATGATATTTTATCACCAACAGTATTGATTGTTCTTGCTACTCTTTCTCTCATTTATTTCATCTCACTTTTCTTCTGTCTCAGCTAATTTGTCCTGCACCTCTCAGCATTTTACAGAGCCTTGCCACTCCTGTGTATCTGGCATGATTTGAGACTTGAACATTTGTCTGGCTCCCAAAGTGGATTCTGTGAATAAATTTTCCCCCTCCCCCTTCTTTTTAAAAGTATTCATTGTAACCTTGGCAGCGGGAAGTTTAGCCCTGAGGGAACTTTTCCCCTTTAACATCCTCTTAATTAAAAATATTTTCTGGAAGCTGCTATTTGCTTTAGAGGATAAAATATACCGGTACTGAAATTATATCTGTACATTTAACCGTGGGTAGTTGCGGTCTCAGTCATTGGAAAGATACACACACACACACAAACACACACACACACACACACACACACACACACACACTTGAATAGACAACTACAGTCTTGGTCCAATCTCCCTTTTCTCCCAGCAGTTTCGAATTAGTGTTTTAATTATAGCTGCTCTTATTCACAAATCTCCCCTCCTACATTTATAGTTTGGCCTATAGCAACTCCTAAAGGAAGCTTATAGGAGCATCTAATTTTCCTCATGCTAATTAGATGAGGCAGACCGGCGTTGTTCCCAAATTGGTTTTCACTGAATATTTTGAGGTAAATTAGTTAAAATCCAATATATTATCAATGCTCTTCTTGTCTACATAAAGCAGACCTAATACTGCAATATGTACAACCTTGAGTTTTTCTCTCAAAAGAAAAAGCAAGAGAACTTTTTAAACAAAAAGCCAAAACTGGAGGATGGGGGCATAAAAAATTAAAGGGGCAGAGGAACCCTTAGGCTTATGAACAAAACCAGGAAGCTGACAAGAAAAAAAAAAGATATTTTTACCCAGTCTATTTTTCCAGCTCCTGTTTGCATTACATTCAGCTTCAAGAGAAAATGGAAATGGCATCCAAAGAAGTCTGGATTGCAGACATAATCTAATCCCATTTTGAGGATTATAAAAATAAGAAATAAATGCTGAGGAGAAGCCTCCTGATTGCTAGAAGGATGCATTTGTGTTGTTTTCTTGAGAACAATACAGAAGCGAATTGCCATTGTGGTCTTTTTCTGTATTTTTTTTCTTTTGTTTGTTTCTTTATTTCCCTATATAAACTACAGATAGAGATTTCCTAATGATCTCCTTTCCAATACTAACCAAGTCTGATCATGCTTAAACAATTCAAAAGCTGTGAATGTGGTACTGCTATATGCTGTAAAAAATATTGAAACGTGCTCCCACACAAGGCAAGTGACTGTCACTGGATTCTCATACACTGATTCAATGAAGCTTTGGTTTGCATTGGGAAAGTAAAATGGATGATGCAGGTCATAGTCACAGCTTTGTTTCCTTCAATGTCATAAGTGTTTTTTCCTTTCCTAGTGTCTCCATTTAACCCCATGTAGTCCAATTGCATCAGCTGTTGGCTGGACATAACACATGCCTGCCAAGAATGTCTTAAGAAGGTCAGATGATGGTCCACGGTCCAAATCATTTTCCTCTCTTACTCCCAGCTCCCACACTAAGGCTACACATCCTAGCAGGACTGCAAAGCAACCCTGCAGATTCACACTCCTGCTGATTGTGGGATACTCACAAACTACTGTGGCTATGAATATAATGACTGTCAACAAAGAAAGGAGCAGTTAGGTAAGTAACTGTTTTTAGTGGGATTGGTTTGTATTCATGTTTTGTTTTGTTTTTTTTAAAAAACAACCTCTAAGTAAAACGCTTCATTTGATTCTAAAACCGTGGTCTGTTAGAGCTGATATTTATACCTTGTCCATTTGGATCAGGAAGAAGCAAGGTTAGTAAGGATAATGAGGGACAATATTAATCCTGAGACTTGAACAATAAATTCTCTCTAGAGAAAGCTGTGTAAAATGTTATGATTTCAATTGCAAACTAATTAAGGTAACTAGCTAGCCTTTAAGATTCCCTAAATCAATTTTCCCCAATGAGCTGACTTTCAAAACTTGAGCTCTCAAAGCTGATTCAACTGGCTAGAAATAGTAATTAAGGTAGCTGAAGTCCAGCACATCTGGAAGGATATGATTGAAAAGCCTGAGAGACTACAGAAAAACTGCTTTGGGTAAGGACAAACCTCAGTGATTCCTGTAGACTTTTTCCTTTCCAGATCCTGACCTGAATGTTGCTGTAAGCATAGAGAAGAAATGGATTATTATTATATAGTCAGTAGTCAGCTTATTCCATTAAAACACTAACCTTTCTTGAGTGATGTCATTTTGGAAAGGTTTCGTACATCACTTTTAAACACTTTTTGATAAACCTAGTGAAGTAGCCATAGCCTTTTAAATCAACTGAGGTTTGATACATTACAGGAAAAAGCTCCCTGTGGCCAGTCAAATATAAATCTGAAGCAATTACCAAGAAGAGTATACATTAGTCTTATAGTCCTACTAAAATATTTCAGGCAGACAAGCGGCTAGAGGTGAATGAATGGCAGATACCAGTTGCAAAAATGTAGTTTCTTCACTTTTCTTCTCTGCTTTGACAAAATCATCAGAAATTAAAATATAGCTACAAATGTAAACCACAGAGAGATTTTGGGAGTTGGCACTGTAAAAAGCTTCAGAAATAAATAAAATTGCAAGCATGCTTACAGAATTTGAAAATGAAGACTGGTCCTACCCATGGGTTCATCTTCAAAGGGATGTATGTCTAAGCTTTGAGTGATAGAAAGAAGTATCTCTTTATTTTTTTCACTTTGAAAGTTATCATGACATTCAAAGTTCTAATTTGCTCCTGGAAATTCCTTGGCTGATCTGTGTGTCCTGATCTGTGTCTTCATCATACCAATGAGGGTAGGATGTTACTACTAAATTCAGACCACAGCTTGTTTTAATAAAAGCATTATTAAAGACAATGGAGAAAGGAAAACAGGCTTCCCTTCTTCCTTTCCATCTCTTACATAACAAAAGATCATCTTCTCGTTTATTCTGGGGCTCCATGTTCTCAATCTCTCAGAGTTGAAGACAATTACTGCATTTGTGTTTCTGAATCAGAAGCAGATTCTCAGAATATTCTTTGATTCAGGTACTGTAGGTTTGTTTTGGAAAAAATTAGCCCAAATCTACACTGCAAGGAAAATATTAAACACCGAGTGCTTTTACCGGGCTGAAAAAGAGTTTAGACAGATATTGACAGGGAAATATGATTTAAAGCCACCCTATCAAATGTCTCCTTTGAGTCAAGCTTCACACCTGATGACTACATTAGACTCATCCATATAGCTTCATCAAGCTCCCAAGTAGATCAGACAGGAAACATAACATTGTGAACTAATTTCACTTTATTATAAGATTATATTAACAGAACCTTGCAAGTCTTAAAATACAAATGTCCCTTCAACTGTTTTTACTGCCTGTTTAGTGAGGGTGGAACTTCTCTGCCATTACTCAGTTCCAGACTCCTCTCCCTTTTATCTGAGTGTTCCCTATGAAGCATCTCTTTTTTTCCCCACCCTCTCTTCTGTCATTCTCGTATTCCATTACAATCTTTTTGGCAATGTAAGTGATTAGCTATTGTCTTCTTCAAGAATTTGTTTTTGTTGTTGCTGTTTTATTTTCACATCTAACTGATTACCATGGGGTTTCCTTGTGGTCTCCATTTCAAGTGCTATCCAAATTTGAGTCGGGTTAGCTTTCAAGTAACACTAGCACTAATAATAGCACTTAGATTTATATACCGCTCACAGTGCTTTATGACCCTCACTAAGCAGTTTTACAGAGTCCGCATATTGCCTCCAACAATCTGGGTCCTCGTTTTACTGACCTCGGAAGGATGGAGGGCTGAGTCAACCTTGAGCGGGTGAGAATCAAACTGCTGGCAGTCAGTAGAATTCGCCTGCAGCACTTCATTCTAACCACTGCGCCACCAAGGCTCTTTAAATACAGCCAAAGTTGCTAATCTTCTGCTTAGGCTTGGCCAAATATATATTTTGATTAAATCTTTCTGATGTATATTATTATTCTGGAATCCATAATTTAAAAAGTTATGACCTATATCTTTTATTTTAAAAAAAACATAATTAAAAGAAAATAATAAAAGATAGCTATAAACGTATTTACTGGTAGTTTAGCAACCATTTGGAGTTACCATGGGCCACTCCGAGGCTACTTGCAACCCAGATTCAAAGTTTAAGAGCCAGGCCCACCCCTGAAAGTCATGAAATTGTATTTTAGGGACTTTGCAACCAGCCCACATTTACATTTGCAGTTTCCCTTGATCATGTGACAGTGATTTCCAATTTTTTTGTCAGTCTTTTTTTTGAAGTCTTCTAGCGCTTACTTCTTACGGTTTCTGACAAAACATGCCTAATGGGAAAAATTGAGTTGCCTAACGACTGTGGGGTTCATTTAACAACCATTGTCACTTCATAGCCATGGCAGTCACTTACCAACTGCCGCAAAAAAATCAGGTCCAGCCATGTGGTGTCTCAACTTATGACTGCAATGACTTCTGACTAATCCCGGCCTCAATTATGCTCATACGTCAAGGACTATCTGTAGTGCAGCCGTAGACACCTCATCTCACCCCTATTATTCCAGAAGTCTTGGCAAGAAACAGAGCATTTTAGTGGCCAATCAATCCATGAAAATCTGACTCCCATCTTTTCTGCAATCCTCCAGCTTTGCAAAGCAGTCATATAAATCTTTCCGGGAAACAAATGGTATCTTTCTTTGCTTCATGTGCATGAGGGATGCTGGGACTAGCTATAAAGTTTATGAACATCATATTCTTTCAGGAAAGGAAATGCAAGATTAAAAGGGGCTCGGGGTTTGTGCAAACAAGAATTTATGGCATCGGGGCTGAAACATGGTTCCTTGCAGAGAATGGAGCTTTTCATTTGCAATGCTCTTGTCACCAAAGATAGTTTTTCTTTTAGATGAGGGAAGAGGAGCAAAAGCAGATTTAGAAATACACCGAAGGACAACACAGCATCTAGTCATCATGCATGAAATAAGCACATAGAAATAGTAAAAGAGTCTACTAAAATTAAGCAATTTTCTTCCCATATCTACAAGCAGCTGTTGATCAGACATTAAGTAATGCAGGTATAAATCAAGAAGGAGACTTCTGCATATATATATAACTCCGTGGCTGTAATGGGAAACCAAAATGCACAAAGGGAAAAGTAAGCAGATTGCACCAGTCAACTATTTTTAGATCTTTGGAGCCAGCGGTTGGTTCCCTTTTTACAGGGTTACCCTGTGTGATCTTGAAAATTGGAGCTTTGGGGGAAGAAATGTGAATGCATAACAGTCCTGTTAAAGTTACTCTTGGGAATAGCATATTCTAAAAATCTGACTATAATGGTAATTACATCTAACCCCTAAGGCAGATAAAATTACTTTGCAGCTTCCTGTATGATAATTCTGCTTTTGCCATTGAATATAATGGTCAGGGAGTAGCCAGAGTGGACTGTCAATCTTCTTTCATTCTAAACTGGCACCGTTTCTTTGCAAATGTTTCTGTTAAAATTAACCACCTCACAATAAGAAGTGCTAGTATTGTGTTTGTGTGTTTATGCATTTATTTATATCCACGTTCATTATTTTTACAAATCAAGGCAGCGAACATACATAATGATCCTTCCTCCTTTTATTTTCCCCACAACGACCTTATGAGTGAGTTGAGTCAAGAGAAAGTGACTGGCCCAAAATCACCCAGTTGGCTTTCATGCCTAGGTAGGACTAGAACTCAGGATTCCCTTGGATTCCAGCCTTTAGCGTATCCTCCACACACCAAATATGCAGTAGGCAGTCTTGTTCCAAAAAGGATGTCCTTAATACATTCAATATGGGCAGAAAGGATGCTATTGATTTTCCTTGCCTGAAAACAAATTATTATCATTTCTTTGAAATTATTTGCATAACTAAAGAGTCAACTTGTAAGGGAGATGAGTGGTGGCATAAAAATTAAACAAACAAAGAAATAAAGAAATAAGTCCTATTGCCCGTAGAAAAGCACACATTGGACAGAAGTAGGTTCAATAGCTTCCTACAATTTCTAGTGATTGATTCAATCAATGAGATTTGTAAATTGCGTAGCTTCAGAAATTCAGAGAAATCCAATTGTTGTCCAAACCAAATGTACATGTAATATACATGCTTTTTAAAAAGTTGTAAGCTTAACACCCTTATGATATAGAAAATATATATACTGGTAGTTAAGTCACTTACTTTGTTTCAACCTATGGCCAAATGAAGTGCTTCCATTTAATAGCATTGAGTAAAACTTTGCATTAGTTTTGTAATTATGTTTTCTAGTCTATCTTTAGTCTCTATGAGGACAGGAATGAAAAACAAGAATTTTGTACAACAGCAACATTAGAAGATCCAAATAGTAAAAAGGAACTCCTGCCTCCTTTACTGTTGCTAGCAGAGCGTGTTTTAATACTTATTGCTGCATGTTCTTCTTAGTTGCAGGAGATTTGCCCCAGTCTTCAGGTGATAAGGGCAGCAAAACCAACAAAAATAATCTGAAGAAAAGTTTAAATGGCACATTTTCTTGAAAATTACTTACCTTGATTAGGTTCCTTAACTAAACTTTTAATTTGTGCTTTAAAATTTAACATAACACATTTGCAACAGTACTATTTAAATTCTATAAGTAAAAACCATCCTGCAGCTCACATCCAGAATCCACTTCATACATTCTTGTTGTCTGTTGGTTAAAATCACATTTTTCTAATATTTGTACGATGTTTACCTTGACTTCCAAATTGAAAACATAGCGTCCCATAGGTCTGGTACACAATACTCCAAGCATGATCTCACTTCAGTGTTATTTAAGAACAGTATTATATTGACAATTGTTTTTACTTCCCTTCCAAAAATTCCAAACATGGAGTTTATCTTTTTTACAGCAGCTGCATACGGGCTGACATTTTCAATTATGCTGTCCATCCTCACTGCAAAATCCTTTTCCTGATTACAATAGTGGCCAAAATTATGGAAACCTTTTGGGGAAAGTGTATTTTTGAGGTTTGATGGCTAATAATACTACTTTTTTTGGAGTTTCAAGATAATCATATTCCATTGCTGGAAATGCCAGGGAATAGCCCAGACCTTAACTCAATTGAAAATCTATGGAACGACCAAAGAAATTTGTTAGTCAGATGCGACCTAGCAATAAAACCTAGTTAATAAAAGCAATAATTCAATCTTTGTTTCACATTATAATTAAAAGACTTGGTTCACTCCATGGGAAGATGTTGTAAGGCTGTATTCATGCTAAAGGTTACCCAATTAAGTATTAACTGATGTAATTTTTGTATACCTCGTTTTTTCTATAGTGATAATTTTTGTATATCTCATTTTTTTCTACGTGTTTCACTTTTCTCCTTTATACTGTAACTGCTATACTAATAGCAAATCCTTCATAAAAGTTATTACATTACATTTTTTATTAAATTATCTTTCCATTTGATATATAATTTTATGGTCTTACTCCAAAAAAAAGTGGTGTTATTAGCTGGTTTTAGAAAATACACTTTCCCCAAAAGGTTTCCACAATTTTGGCTACTACTATAGGCAGTGCCAGTTCCATTTCTATTAGCATATATATGGAGTTTGGAGACTTTGTGTCCCACACTTTACTCTACTTTACCCCAAATTGCATTTGCCATTTTCATACCCAATCACCAAGCTTGAACTCCTTTCGAAGTTCTTTCGAAGTTCTTCACAAATTATATATAAATTTAAAAGCACCAGTTCCACTACTGTATATACATCTCACTAGTGTTACCTATTTATCCCCATTCTCTTGTTTCCTGTTTTTCTTAATTCAAATGCTAAGCCATGAAAGTATTTGTCCTTCTATTCCATGACAACTGAGTTAGCTGAGGAATTTTATCAGAAGGTTTTTGAAAATGTAGGCATACAATAACACCCTGCCTACATGCTTATCAATGCCCTCAAAAAATGTCTAGAAAATAAATGAAACTAGATTTTCTAGCAGAAAATTATTGGTTTCTTTTCAGAAAGGCTTGTTTTTCTGTGTAGGTTATTTTCTCTTTAATAATACTTTAAAATACTTTCCTCAAAACAGATGTTAGCATAACTAGTTTCCCTTACCACCCATAAATCTCTTTTCAAAAATGTAGGTCACATTGACTGTTTCAGACCTTGGTGACAGATTCTGATGTTAAGAGAAGTTGAGTATTTTTATGAAAAATTCAACAATTTCATATTCAAATTCTTTAAGAGTTTTTGAGGGCTTGAGGGCTCTCTGGCCCTGGGATTGATCTATCTTTAGCTTATCCATTTGATTTATAACATATCTCTTATTTTGACTATTAGTATCCATTGTCCAACTTTCTCCAGCTGAAGCACAGGAATCTGTTCTACATCTTTCATAGTGAAGAAATAAATAAAGAATTCCATTCAGTTTCTCTGCTATTACTCTTATCTCCCCATGTTGTTGTTGTTAGTTGCGAAGTCGAGACTGACCCATCACGACCCCATGGACAATGTTCCTCCAGGCCTTTCTATTCTCTACCATCCTCTGGACTCCATTTAAGCTCACGCCTACTGCTTCAGTGACTCTATCCAGCCACCTCATTCTCTGTCATCCCCTTCTTTTGCCCTCAATCTTTCCCAGCATTAGGTTCTTCTCTAGTGAGTCCTTCCTTCTCATTAGATGGCCAAAGTATTTGAGTTTCATCTTCAGGATCTGGCCTTCTAAAGAGCAGTC
>JANHFK010003124.1:11907-30987 GCA_036250565.1 Sibynophis collaris | reverse complement strand
AGGCCTTCCTGTCCTCTACCATCCTCTGGAGTCCATTTAAGCTCACACCTACTGCTTCAGTGACTCCATCCAGCCATTTCATTCTCTGCTGTCCCCTTCTTCTCTTGTGCTCAATCTTTCCCAGCATTAGGCTCATCTCCAGTAAGTCCGTCCGTCCTCATTAGGTGGCCAAAGTATTTGAGTTTCATCTTCAGGATCTGGTCTTCTAAAGAGCAGTCAGGTCTTCTCCAGCACCATAGTTCAAAGGTCTCAATTCTTTGGCGCTCAACCTTTCTTATGGTCCAACTTTCACAGCCATACATTACAACTGGGAAAACCATAGCATTGACTATACGTATCTAACCAATTTTCTATTCCAAACGACCTGGAGATCTTTTTCTTAATCCTCTTTGCCATGTCTTCTTCTAAGTCTTATTTTGCATTTTGTATTATTTTGGTAGCCAAAAGATATGCAGGCAGGGTAGTGACATAATAACATCACTGGAAAGAACAGAGATATGAAAGGGAGGGGCCTGTTTCCTCTTTGCTTTTTTAAAAGTTTTCTCTGTGTATAAACCTATTGAGTCTAATAACTGCTTTTTGTGTAAAGAGTTTCCCACTGAAAATTGGCAGGAGACATAATGTTGTTGCTTAGCAGTTTGCTGTCAAATTTCAGTGCCACAATCTTAAATCTGGGGACAACAATAAATAGGCTTGGAAACAGCCTGCAGACTACTGTAATGGATTAAGTGATAATATGGAGCCAGAAGACATACTGCTGCTATTCCAGACCCTGAGTCAGATGAAGATGCAGGTACCATGGTCCCACCTGGTTCTATTGATTTTCTTCAGAGTTCTATCCAGAATTTAGTATAAGTCAGGTCACATCATGTTACGATGTCTCCTGCTCTGTAGTATCTACTATCGTCTGTCGTAAAATCACAATATATGTATGTTATGATCACAGTCTTTATTGGCTACGCCTCAGATACTTTGAAAGATAGAAATACAATATTGTTTCTTATGCCCCTAGCTTTATATTAAGGACACCCTGACCTATTGCATAACTTTAACTGGGTTCACATATTGCACTAAATCTTGTTTAGTTTGTTGAGTAGGCCACAACCATCTCTGTGAGCCACAGTCCAGAAAACTACATTATAACCTGATAGGAAATGTCAACCCAGTCTTTGTGTTCTGATGTGTGCAAAAGAGAGGGACTGTACAAAAATTGAGTAGGTTGTCAGTCGTAGAGGAACTGTTATGAATATAAACACCACAGGGTAAAAGATAAATCCTGAATTTTTGTAAAGTGAGCTGTAAGAAGTGAGGGGAGGTCGAAAACCACCTCCCCTGCCTCTATCTTTTTTTTAATAAACAGTTTTATATCTGTTATATCTCCCTTGCTCCTGAAATCACATCAAAACTTATAATTAATTTATTTGAACAAAATAATAATTAAAAAAAATAAAATAAAATGCCCTGATGTGACTTCAGGAGGGATAGGAAGAAAGAAACCCCCACCCCAAGTCCTAGGCTGAAGTAGGGAATGTTCTGGTCTCAAGTGTCTTTTGGAAAGATGGATAGTGTAATGGTAAAATGATTCCCTGAAGGAAGGGTGAATATCCCTTTTACTAACACTATATTGTTAAAGAGACTACTACTCACAGAGCAATATTAATAACCTTCTTGGTAGGGAACATTCTGCTCCAGGACTCCATGAATGAAGTCCTTGAAAAGCCAGTTGGGAGCAGCTTTGGGGTAAACATATTGAGCATATTTTTTTTTCTCAACCTGAATTCTCTTTAACAAGAAGAGAGAAGGAACCCCTTATTAATAAGTTAGTGTTAGATGGCTGTTGGGATATCCAGTTAGGGCTGCTGTCAGAGAGGCAATTTTAGCCTGATAGCTCTTCTAGTTTAACTTTTCTTATCTTTTTAGTCAGACACTGCTATCCGTGCAATCTAAGTAGAATCCATTTTAGTCTTTCAGACCTGGAATCCCAGAAAATACCTCACCCTTTTCCCAAAGTTAGCAATACATCCATTTAACATGTGCAAAGTTATGGGCCAGAGTACTAGATGCTGCATGCTGTAACAAGTGCACTAGGGAGTGGACAAGTGGATGTGTTACAGGAGAAGGAATGATATCATTTGCTTTTTTTTCTTTTCCCCTCAGCTGTTGAATTTATACTCTGGGGTGCAGAAAAGTTCTGGAAGGATTATTGAACTGCCAAGGGGCATATATGCTTCATCGCCGAATTCATTTGCTGGCATAAAAACCTCAAGACACCTTCCGATCCTAGTTAGACAGTGGCTCCTCCATTTGAGACCCAGCAACAGCCGATAGAAAAAGACTCCAGAATCTCTGGTTACATCATGGTGGTGCAGAATAATCTGGAAATAGGGGAAACCAGGAAAGGAATCCTGCTGGAACCATTCATCCACCAGGTTGGAGGACATATGAGCATGATGAAGTATGATGACTGCACTGTCTGTAAGCCACTTGTCTCTCAAGAGCAATGGTTCTATGAAGCTCTTCCAACAGCAATGAACCAGTTCACTCCTCGTTACAAAGGTAGGGCTAAGATTCAAATTGTGAATGCACATATTTGGAAATAAGGGCCAGTAGATTGTGAATAAATAAAGCATAGGTCATGTTGCAAGGTTAATAGTGAGAGGTTAAGGGCATGATCTTAGCAAACGATGCTTATAAAAAATATATCAGAAATACCACCTCTTCTGCTCCAGTTGCCAGGAAAGAAATGAAGTTACTAGACCCTGTCGCACAGAGAAATGATATGTTGTTCAAAGCCATTAAAAATATATAGGGCAGTTGTTAGCAACTAGTGAAAGGAAAGAATGAAATCTGAGACAGGAGCAAGAAAGTGATTGTTGTGTCTTTCTTGGTATTTGTAAGGCAAGATGATCTTGCTCTATAAAAACCTCACTGAAAGCAGTTGTCCTGCCTTGGTTACCAAATATTATGGACGTTCAGACAGCATTTATTATTTTTTCGTATTTCTGTCTACACCTTGTTCTTTGAATACCTCACATCTGGAAACACCTTCCAACTTTCAGTGGAACTATGGCTAAGAACCTGCAAATATAAATTATGTTATATGCAGAGAAAATTAAATATGTGATGGAGGATGGCACATGCCAATGTTTAAATAATCTGCCTTTCAAATAAGTAGGCTTGCAAAGAGTGAGAAAACAGAAGGATTACAAAATCTATTGTATGCTCTTACCAATTAGAGATTATAAGTAACCCTTTTAAATGATGCTGAAAGTGAGGGAGTCAATTACTTTGTTGTTTGAAATGATAGATGATACCATGGGTTGTGTTGTCCAATTGTCCAGGAAATAATTGCACTGAAGTTATTTTAAGATAAGGTTTGATACTGGTGATTCTCATTAGTTTTGGTAAGGCAGGATTAATAGATGGGGGGAGAAATACTTCAGTTTCTTATCGGTCAGGATGCAGCTAATGTTGCTTTAATGGTTCAGATGAACAAACACCTGCCAGTTAAAAGCTAGTTGCAGTTGGGATTGTAAACCCAGATGGCTAGAAAGCTTTACAACTTTTATACCACAACTTGGGGAAGGGGGAGTTAAAAACTTTGAACACCCATTAGAGAAAGGAGAAAGAAGAGATAAGGTTATTTTCCAATACAGAAACAGAAGAAGAAGCCAATTTAATACTAACAGACAAGGTCTTCAAAGTCCCCTCATTTAAGCATTTTTTCCATTGATGCTGCAGATATTTCAGCAGTAGTGGTATGTGTTTGTACTATAAACTAATCCATTTGGACTTTATCATGTTTTGATTCCATGTAAAGAAGCGATCTGTGCATATTATACATTCCATAATGAGATGATGTCTCCTGATCTGAAAATAAAGGAAAAAAGAACCAAACCTAAAGATGACTAACAATGGGGGACTAACAAAGGCAGTATTTTTCCATCGCTTATTATTCATTATGATTTGATTTGTTTTAAATCATGTTATTCGTTATTGTAAACTTGACTGGGAAGGACTTAAATTGCAGAAAAGCTCCCATTCTGATTTTGATCATTATCTATTCTATATGTGAGGGGCACAATGTTCTTGGACTGGAACCACCCTCTTTGATGTTGTGTGGCTTTTAGTTGTCTTAGAAAGGTAAGCCAATATTCAAAGTTTTATAAATAAAAGCATGAGAGAGTGGCAAACAAAAATACAACACATTTATATTACCGGTAGTTAAATCAGATGATATTCATCCTTGCCCATTTTCTGGTATGAGAAAAACCACATAAAATGAAATGCCAGGAGATCAGATACACAATACTAGCCTAGACATCTTATCTAATTTTGATGTTGATATCTGCTCCAAAGAAGTAGCACCTGCTCGAGGATTTCATAATCTCTTGGCCCAAGTGTCTTTTCATCAGGAATACTGTGGGAAGATCTCTTTGCATTTAGTCATAGGTTCCTTAGAGAAATAGTAGGATACAAATAACAGAAAAACAGACCACAAATAAGCTTTAAAACAGTAGAAGGTGAGCTAAATCCATTGCGTGATCATTATTTGAACAACTGTAATGTACTGGTATTATGTATTAAAGTCTATTTATAACTTCATGTTTGAGGAGAATATAGCAATAGAATTTGTATTTCATTCTAATATTCCAAATTAGGAATTCCATTGCCATCCTTGTAGGAAAACTAGATCCTTATTATAAAGTCCTGTACAGCAGAATATCTGAAGCAAAATTATGAAAACTCGTTCTTTCATATTTTTAGTTTCAAACAGCTCTCTGAAGAAACTTTCTAGTTCCCAACAAACCTCTTTATGATTTAACACTCCAGCCTGCCATTTGAAGTAGCAGGCTGGGTATTGCTGTGTAAAATTTACTTTTGTGAAAGTGTTTCAACCTATTTAAAATGGCAACACTTTATTTGAATTCCTGTGATGGTTTTTGCAGGCCTTTAGCAAGAAATGCCTTCTTGCTAAAAGTGAAAGCTATATACTGAAACTACAAAGTCTTGTTCCTTTTTTGACCACCAAAATGTAGTTGCCTTTGAGTGTAATTACAAGGATACCTTTGAATGCATTTCACATGAATCTGTGAAAGATTCATATAATTGTAAGGTGACCAATCATTCTCCTTTAGGGAGGACAATTCTTCTTTTGTAAGTTCTGTCCTCTCTTGAAAAGTGTTCTCCTACATGTCCTCCTTTTCAATATTTGAAGACTAATCTGTAAATCTCCATATTCGATCGATGCCGATCCGATCCGTTGCGTGTGATGTGACATATTTGTATTTGACGATTCATCAAGGCTCGGTACAGTGCGGCGAGATGCGCTTATGAGACGCATGTGCTCCGCACAGGAGAATTGTTTTGAAGAAGTATGCTGCGACCAAGAGTGCACCACGTGCAAGTGGCTTTGTTTACACTGAATAAAATGTTTCTTTTATTTATGATATTTTGTTTCTTCCATTTATTTGTGTCCTCCTTCTCATTGTAAAAAAGTTGGTCACCTTATATAATTGAGCTGTTGATTAATAACATTTGCAGAACATGCTTGAGTGAATTTATCTGCCATTGGGTATAAAACCTTGTTGGGACACTGATAGCCAGCCAAAAATAGCTGTGAGACAGAAAAAGAAGATGGGAAGAAAAATGCTACCCTACCCTACCCTACCCTACCCTACCCTACCATACCATACCATACACCATACCATACCATATCAGGCCTACCATACCTAAGCTGCAGAAATTCAAATAATCATTAGATGATAGCAAAAAAAAAAAAAAGAAGCTTTTTTGTTCAGTTTTGTTGCTATCTAGAGACTCATCTAGACTCCTATAATCCACATGTGATATAGACTATAGACTTGGACTTCAGACAACTTTTGGGAGCTAGCACTTATGAAAAGATTTCTTCATTTCATAGCTTTTTCTTCAATATTATAGAGAGGGAGAGATTGTTTTTTTTTAATACAACCAACGCCTGTAAAGTATGCATTATTTTTCAAGGGAAAATGAGACATCTTGATGTTTTCATGTTAATGGTAAAAGAATGAAATAAGAGACGTGGGAGGTGATTGTATATTCTATTGAGCTCAGATAAGAACTCTTAAAATGCAGGCATTCTTGTAAAACAGCTCTCGGCTGGAAAAGTGCCAACTCAGCCCCAGGGGGACAATTTTATGTTTAAATCTTGCCTCTTAGAAAGAAATGGGGTGGAAGGGGTTTTAATTGGGTCAGCCGGTCTTCCATTGCTTCACAGCCAGGGTAGAATGAATGACAACTGAAGCAATGTGCAGTCTTAATACATATTATAAAATTGGAGCGAATGGGGGGATATTTTTGATTGTAGCAGCGATATTTGTTATTACATAATTCATGCCAATGTATTTGTTCCCTATCCTATTTTGAAAATTATTGACTGCAAGCTCTTTTTATATCTCAAAATGAAGTTTTCTCTTACACAAATGGGCTTGTTTCAAATTCTGGGTCTGCATGAATTCAACTTAACAAAATTATGCAAAATTTTGCTGTTGATTTGAAGCGACTTGTGTTTAATTTATGGCTTTATTGACTGGTTTGTAGTTTATTTATATTTTGTTTTCCAGATTTTATCGTCTATTAAGTAGCTAGCATCCTAGTATGGCTTCAGCAAAATGTAAGATATAATGAAAAGTACTTCTGTAGAAAATATTAATATCTGACTGGCAATCTTTCAGAAACTCTGATTCCCAGTCAGAACAAACCTAAAGTTGTGGTGACATAAGTCATTTTTTTTAATCTTTCTGTGTGAAAACTGACCAGATTGGTAACTGAATGTTACTTCCACATTGGAAACAAGGCTCAGACAGGAAATTTAGGCCTAGAAATAGCAAATCAGAGAAGTTGAAGAACTGGCTTAACACAGTCATATTCCTCAGTCTTGGCAATTCCACTGACTAGCCCCCTATAATTTTTTAGGGCATGCCACCCCAAAAACCCCTTCATCTGGCCTGGTATCAACATATCTTTAGACATCACCTTTGAAAAAATCTGAACACTTTCCTAGAAAACTAAAGGTCAGGCTGAACGTCAGTAGAAATAGCTCTATATTTTTGGCATGGATTCACCAGTGGAGTTATGGAGTTAGATATTTTTATAGAGTTGCATATATTTATAACTCCTGGAGGTTTTGAGGTAGTTTTAAGAGCCATTATGTAATAATATCACTTTATAAAATGTTGCCCAGCTACCACCAATTAAGTCTACTACAAGCTAACACTATTTCAGAAGGCTACTTCCAGATAAAATGGTGTTTTTATTCATTTCAGTACAAATTAGACAACCTAGAAACAAATACCTTCCTTTGGGCAACATCTTCTCTTCCAAAATTACTTGTCTAGTTTAGAGCTCATTATGAGATTAGACTTATTTTCAACTAGGTTTTCTTCAGGTTTACGTTGCACGTGGCAGTAAATAAATGTGCCTATTTATTTAAAAATACACATCCAGGAGCAGAGCTATAGAGACTCAAAGCAAAACAGCTTCTAAGAATTGCCGAGATGTTTCTAACCTGATACCTTCTGTAAATATTCTCCTCTGCCTGCCATTGCCATGTACAAAGCCAAACAGGTTTGAGCCCTGCAGAAATAAATGTGCTGAAACTATGTTGCATATGTTGATGGATTCTAGTCATATATATCATTCATATTGATGCAATGAGGACCTTGGCTGTTTATGGTGCAACAGGCTCATTGGAATCTGGCACATTGTTTTATTTGCAAGCCTTTTTAAACTCTCATTTTACCTAAATGGGTTTCTCTACAGTATCCACAGTAACTTCCAAATATGGATCGTGATGTCAGGATTTTTCTCCCCACTTTTGCTCTTACCCCTAGGTTTTTCATAGAGAAAACTGAAGGTTACTTTAAGAACAATAGACCGCCTGGCCTACATTTTTTTCTCTTTTCTCTTCTGTGAAAGGAAGGAAGATAGGAAGATGCATATTTGGCAGACAACCATCTTCAAGTGCACCTAAAATGTAGGGAAAGCAAACGCTTGAAGGTGGCCAAGAGTTTTACCAGTTTGCAATTGCCCCCCAGTGATTCCAGTTGGCTTCGTGGGAGCACTAGACACAACTCCAGTAGGAGATATGATGGTCATTTCTTTGGAATAAATGGCAATTGCACAATGTATCCACTCTTCCAATGATAATAGCCATTAACTGAATGATTAGTCTTTCAAATTAGTATATGCTAATTGTATCCTTTAGTTATCTTAAGTCATTTTGTGAGTCACTTGCACTACACACAAAAAACAGGCTATATTATCAGCTAATAGAAAGGATAGGCCATGGCCTATTGAAAAAACACAATTACTTAACCAAAATTCATAGTTTACTAAACACAGTTACCAAGCTTTCCCAAGATGCTATTTAAAATCCAACTATCAGTATATTATGGCTTATCACCATGTAGAAACCTCCCCATAAGAAAGATATATCTGGTTCTATGGTCTCTCTTCATTGGATTGATGAGCAGTCCTGCAATATTCAAAAGCTTGTAAATTTTACTTGGTTCTACTGTTGTGGATTTTGATTTTTTCTCACCAGCCAATAGTAGCATGAGCCCTTCCTCCAAACAATTTGGAAGCCTGTACAACAAGGAAAGGCCCACTTGTTTAGTTCTTTTCTACTCAGTTACCATCCTTTGGGTCAAGAAAAAATTATGCAGGAAATGCCTTATGTGACCCTCACTTATTAGAGACCTCCAAATGTTTCTTTTCAAAACAAACAATTGGAAAGGAACTTCTTTATCTCATACAACATACAAAGAATCCATTGTTTTAGGCTAATCCATTCATTTTAGTGGCATTCTGGGTTTTTTTCCTAGTTAATAGTTGATTGATAAAATGATCCGCCTTCTTTTCAAAAACAAATTTAAAGAAAAAAACCCAGACAGCATTTATTGCAGCCTTAAGACTCTCAGTCTGGCTTGGTTCTTCAGAGCCCTTCCTGTACTTGTCATTCTATTCCAGCTCATAAATTAAGTTATTTTTAAATTGTTTTGCTTCAACTATGAAATGTGCCTCTCTACCTGACAATTCAGGATTGAATCTGTCCCCATTTTTAGATAAAGCACAAAAATAGACAGCTTGATTCATGAGTCAGAATGGCCTTCTCCTGTCTCTTTGGGTACATAGAGCAAGCATTTTTAGGCACGAAGAGGAAGCTGATTCAGCAGGAAGAATATATGAAAAGCTCTACTTTGATGTCATATGATCCCAAAGACTAAGGGGATTAAATCTGACAGTGAAATTGATACATTATCACACCAAAACCTTCTGATATACACAAACCCCTTGTTTCACACATTTCTTCTTCATTTTTATAAATTTAGGACTGCAATACAGATGCCAGGTGTTGGATGAGATATAGATACATCTTTCAGATATACTCTTGTATTTTCCCTGGTCTTATTTAAACAGATGGAAAAAGGAACAGCATCCAGATTTTCCAGTAGGTCAGAACAGGTGTTTAGGACATCTTGAGACCTTTGAGCTAGGAAAATGTAATGAATGTTAAATACAGGCAACACAAGGTTAGTAAAGTAAGAAAATGCTGCTATGCAGCAACTTTTTTGCTATGCAATTTTAAATGGATTTTGGATATATTCCTTGGAGTCCTCTGGTATATAAATTATTTTTAAAAACTGACTACAAAAATATGGTTTCTTGTCAATTGTTGATAAAAATAAGAATGTTGTCAATTTTATCTGCTGAATTTTGGAATGAAAACATTTCATATTCCACATTTTCTACATTTAGTATCTGTGGGTATATTTAGTTTGCAGATTACCTTAACAACTGCTATTGATTCTAAAGTTATCCCCTAACTTCTGTACCTTGATAAAAATTGAGCTATAGATCCTAGCAATCCTAGCCCACACCCATAAGTCAATGCCCCGAGTGCCCTGCCCCCCAGCATGTGTGCGCAACACTCCCCCCCCGCGCTCCCCTGCTTTTGGCACATGATGGCACTGTGAGCCCAGTAGGCCTGTTTTTCACCCTCCCCAGGCTCCAGAGGCTTTCTAGGAGCCTGGGAAGGGTGAAAACGGCCTTCCCCACCACCCTGGAGGCCCTCCAGAGGCTGGAAATGGCCCATTTGCTGACTTCCGGTGAGACCGGAAGGCTGGTTTTTTGCTCTCCCAAGGCTCCAGAGGCTTTCTAGGAGCCGGGGGAGGCCGAAAACAGTCTCCCCCCTTCCAAGGCCTCTAAAGCCAGAAACAGCCTGTTTCCCGACTTCTGGTGGGCCTAGAAGGCCCAAAAATCAGCTGGCAGGTGCGCGCATGCGTGCTGCAGCTGAGCTGGGGCAACACTCGCATGTCCACCAATATGGCTCCGCATGCCACCTGTGGCACGTGTGTCATAAATGTTTGTATAGCTTGAGATTAAAAATAATCAGTTGACAACTTTGCTTCCCATCTAAGACTTCCCATCTAAATCTTAAAATTATTCAGATATTGTTTTAGGTAGCTCATGTTGCTGCCTATAAAAAAGCAATACTATGTAAGACTCTCAGCAAGGCTGAGAGGAAGTAGAGCTAGAATTGAAAATGCTATGCTTACTAAGTAGAATCTGTAATATCCTTGAGAAGATGGCCCACTATCACTGATGTGTCATCAAAAGGTCAAAGATGCCTTATCCACCAGCTATGCTCAAAAGTAATCTGTCATTTGAGACTATGAGCTGCAACTGTGTCCCCGCCAGGCTTTATTGGGAATGGCATAAATATGTCAGAGTGTCTGACACCTCAGCCATGTGAGCCCCATTTAAGTCAACAGGAGAAGCATGGCTGAAATATAGAATTACAGAGCACTGTTTATTACATGGAATAAATACTAAGGTGTGGGGTTTTTTTTTTTCAAAATTAGATTTGCCTTGTCATGATGTAGAATTAGTGCTATGCCTTTTGAAAGTAGGAAAAGACTGAATAACTGTGATTTCTCCCACCCGTTCCTTAGCCATTTCCCCTTTCCAATCTTGTAGTCATTTCGCTTTTTAGCAGCTTGGATGAAAGGATTGATAGAAGAACCAGTGGGAGAAGCTGCAGTTTCTTTGTCTACCACAGCAGGTGATTTTAACAGTACAGAATAAATCTGTAGCAGACCTAAATTGAATGTAAAGATCTAAAGCTTACCTAGACATATAGCCCCAAATTCTCTGCTGCAACAGTGTTTGCAAGCTTCTAGCACTATCCAACTGGGAGAGAAATGTTTTTTTCAAAACTTTCAGACTGTGCACATTAAGATTAATTTCTTTGCCTACTGAACCCCTGGGACATATAATGGCACATACTTGTCCCATTCTCACTATGGGTATTTATCTCATTTTGAAATGGCAGAAATGTTATGTCTTAAAAAGCCATTGAGCCCAAATTCTAAGTTACTGATACAATGTTACATAATTGAAACAGACTTGGAGGATAGCTACTTATTTAACCATGATTTTGCTCAATTGTGGTTTGTTGGCTAAGTCATTTTTGACTGGGTATCACATATATTATAGATCCAGTTTTGGTCATCATAATATAAAAAAGATATTGAGACTCTAGAAAGATTGCAGAAAAGAGCAACAAGCTGATTAAAAGGACTGGAGGCTAAAACATATAAACAATGGTTGCAGGAATTGGATATGTCTAATAAGAAGGAGCAAGGGTGATATGATAGCAATGTTCCAATATTTAAGGGGCTGCCACAAAGAAGAGGGAGTCAAGCTGCAAAGAACCTGAAGGCAGAATAAGAAACAATGGATAGAAATTAATCAAGAAGAACCAACCTAGAATGAAGGAGAAATTTTCTAACATCTATGGAACAATTTGCCTCCAGAAATTGAAAGTGCTCCAACATTGTCTGGAGGCCATACGAGTCTAGATGGGGAGAAACAGGCTTCATCTCAACCCATCCAAGACTGAGTGGCTGTGGCTCCCGGCGCCACGATATAGCCAACTGGTGCCATCTCTGGCTATTGGGGGCGAAACACTGGCCCCTGCAGAGAGGGCCCGTAACTTGGGCGTCCTCCTGGATTCTCGGCTGTCATTGGATGACCATGTGGCAGCCGTGGCCAGGGGGGCTTTTTATCAGGTTCGCCTGATTCGCCAGTTACGCCCCTTTCTGGATCGTGACGCCCTACGCACGGTCACTCAGGCTCTTGTCACTTCCCGCTTGGACTACTGCAACGCTCTCTACATGGGGCTTCCCTTGGGGTGCACCCGGAGGCTACAGCTAGTCCAGAATGCGGCCGCGCGGGGGATTTTGGGAGCCTCCAGGTTCTCCCATGTAACACCTCTCCTGCGCGAGCTGCACTGGCTGCCTGTGGCTTTCCGGGTGCGCTTCAAGATATTAGTTACCACCTTTAAAGCGCTCCATGGCCTGGGACCTGGTTATTTGCAAGACCGCCTCCTGCGACCAAATACCTCCCACCGACCAGTCCGCTCCCACAGAGAGGGCCTCCTCAGGGTGCCGTCGGCCAGGCAATGCCGACTGGTGACTCCCAGGGGGAGAGCCTTCTCTGTGGCGGCGCCCGCCCTCTGGAACGACCTACCCCCCGACCTTCGTACAATGAATGACCTGCATCTCTTCCGCCGGGTTTTGAAAACTTATCTATTTCGTGTGGCCGGCCTGGCGTAGTTTTTTAATGGCATAGTTTTTTAACGGGTTTGGGGGTTTTCTAGGGGTTTTAGTAGGGTTTAGGGTTTTAAATTGGTTTTAGCTGTTTTTAGAACAGGCTAGCCACTATTTAATTAATTTTTAATAATTTTTAATATTGTATTTATTGTATGTCATTGTTTTTTATTCGATGCCTGTTCACCGCCCTGAGTCCCGAAAGGGAGAAGGGCGGTATACAAATTTAATAAATAATAATAATAATAAAAGCTCAGGCCAGACAAAAGGAAGCTCAGGCTAAACTTGAGTATTTGAAGCACAAACGGGAGGCAAAGGAAAAAGCAGCATGGGCTGAAGCCTTACAGGCGGAGGCTAACCATGCTTCACTCAATTGGAGAAGGAGAACTCGTATGAGCATGTCAGGGATTATGTGGATGGCCAGAACTCCCCACAGCAGGGACAAGGAGGAGAACCTCAACCACCAAATCTACAAACTACTCAAACAGCTGATATAGTACGATCTGGATCACGAGACTCCTCCCTTGGAAGCAGACAGCCTACCCCGATGAACCAAGACACACGGGATAACCAAAGTAGTCCATCAGCTGCTGTGAAGCAGGCAGGTACACAAGCAGCCACGATGCATAACCTCAATGTTGAGGCTAAGGAGTTCCTGCCAGACTTTCAAGGGATCTCGAGCGAGGACGCACGGCCCAATGGTTATAGTCAGCCTGCCTGACAGCAAGGTGAATAACCCTTCTCTGTAGCATGGAAAGATAACCTCCTCATGAAGTACTCTACAGGAAAACACCAGCCGTCTCTGGCACATGCCCTTGTTACCTCCTTGGGGCATAGGTCACCATCTCCAGAATATGATGATTCTGAAGCCCAGAGGGTTTCTAAAAGAAGAGATGTAGAATGGTCGCCCCGATGGAGAAAGTTGGATTTGGCAGCTAGTGGTGTACAGAAATTCTCAGACAACTCAGGAAAAGACTACTTGCTATGGAAGCTCATTTTCCCGAGTACCATCTGTGATGAAGGGTTGCGGCCAGCCGAAGAGATCAAGCATATGTTGACATGGCTGGGGCCAGACTCTGCAGAAATAGTAAGACATGTCTATACAGCCCACCTAGACAGCCCAGTCACCACCCTTAAACAAGCTTGGAGAATGCTCGACCCACAGTATGGAGTATCTACATTAATGGAGTCCTCGCTCTTGGCTTACATCAACAACTTCCCTGACATCAGCAGCAGAGAACCCCACATGCTGTGGAAATTCTCTGTCTTCCTCACACAATTATGGACAGCACAAGAGGACCCCAAATTACCGGGACTTACCTGCCTAGACCAGTACCTGACGCAAAAGCCTATCATCCCAAAACTGCCAAGGGATCTAGGTGTAGAATGGGTCCAACTAGCTGCTGCTTACAAGGGGGAAAAAACCCTTTGCTCTTCTTGAAGAATTTGTTGACTACCGGTTGGAGCTATACACTGATCCTGAAAGCTTTGGCATTACAGAAAAATGGTTCCCAGCTACCAAAAGGGCCAGCCATAGCCTCGGTTTGATCAAGAGCCCAGCACAGGCCACAAGGGGAAAAATCTCTGTGTCAGTGCATTACACAGAAGTTGTCACCTTGCCAATGAGGAACTACAATGTGAAGCCGCAGAAGAAAGCTCTACATCAACCTCAGAAAGCAAAGGAACATCTTATCTGCCCACTTCACAAGTCCTCGCATGCCTTGAACAAATGCAGAGAATTCCAAAGGAAGTCCCTGGACGAAAGAAAGGCTTTGATCAGGGAGTACAAAATCTGCTTCAAATGCTGTGAGTCTATGGAGTACATAGCCAAAGCTTGCTCAGTTAAGGTGCAATGTTATCTATGCAAAAGTGACAAGCACCCAGCTGCCCTATATCCAGAATCTGAGGCGACACAATGGACAACTCCTATCACCACCACCCCAACTAAGAATGGCAACAAAGCACACCCAGATATGGCAGTAACTGTCAACTGTATGTCAGTATGCGGTGACTCACCATCCCCTCACTCATGCCACCATATCTGCCTAGCTAAAGTCTACGCAGTTAGGTGCCCAGAAGAAGCTGTGAAGATATATGTGATAATGGACACACAGAGCAACCAATCATTAGCCAGGTCAGCTTTCTTCAACCGTTTTGACGTCCAAACCAAGGAAACATACTTCACTATATCAATGTGCACTGAATTACAGCACACGGGGAGGCCAGTCACTGGATTCTGCTTAGAACCTATATATGCGAGCGCAAAATTCACATTGCTACCATTGCTAGAATGGGATGCTTTACCAGATAATTGCAGTCAGATTGTGACACCAGAGATAGCAAGCAATATACCTCACCTGAGACACATGGCTAATCTTTTTCCCACCCCAGATCCTGAAGCTGAAATCCTGCTCTTGTTGGGAGTAAACGCCATGGAAGCTTTCATCCCCCATGGAGTGATCAGCAGACAAACAGGCTCTCCATTTGCCCTCAAGACAGAACTCGGATGGGTCATCTTAGGAATGGTTTGTGTCAATCGGCTGCAGGCCCCAAATCAGGTGAATATCTTTGCGACCTTCGTTCTCAGTAATGGGAGAGCATCCCACTTGAAGCCATGCCAAGAACATTTCACCTTCGGCAAACAACCCTGTCTTAGGAGCAACAGTGTTCCAGACCAGCAAAGAGGACAATGACAGCCTTGTCAACAGAGGACAAACAATTTCTGCAGCTCATGGAAAAGGAACTTCAGCAAGATGCTAGTGGAAGCTGGGTAGTCCCACTACCCTTTCGCATACCCAGGCAGCACCTACCAAACATGAGCAAGCTCTCTCTCACCTCTTTAGTTTGAGACAACTCATGAACAGGAAGCCTGCAATGAAAGCTCATCTGGTGGAGTTCATGGACAAGATGGTCCAGAATGGGCATGCCGAGCTTTCCCCTACCCCAAGGAAAGATGAAGAGTGCTGGTATCTGCCATTCTTTGGAGTGTACCATCCACAGAAGCCAGGTCAGATAAGAGTGGTTTACAATGTCAGTACGCAGTTCCAAGGCCTCTCCCTGAACAAAGTCCTTCTCACAGAGCCTGATCTTGCCAATAGCCCGCTAGGCATGCTCATTCATTTAAGAAAGGAAGCCATAGCCATCATGGCTGACATCCAGCAGATGTTTTACTCATTCCTTGTCAGGGAAGATCATCGCAACTACCTGTGCTTCCTGTGGTTCAGTGACAAACAGCATAACCAACAGATCACAGAATACAGAATGCAAGTGCACATCTTTGGAAATGGTTCTTCCCCTGCAATTGCCAACTATGGCTTGCAACACACCGCTCGCATAGGCGAAACCAAGTATGGTTCAGATGCCAGACATTTTGTGGAATGAGACTTCTATGTCGATGATGGCCTGAAATCTGTATCCATCCCAGCAGATTCCATAGATTTATTAAACAGAACACGTCAGATGCTAGACGCAGCCAACCTCAAGCTACACAAGATCGCATCCAACAGTGAAGAAGTGCTAGCAGCCTTCAATTCTGAAAACCATGCCAAGGGACTACAAGACCTCGATTTTGACACCAATACCCCTTTTTTCCAACAAAGTCTCGGTCTGTGTTGGAACTTGAAGAAGGACATCTTCACCTTTAGAGCCCCAATCCAGAAGACTGCCTTCACAAGGAGAGGAGTTCTGTCAACAGTGAACAGCCTGTTCGACCCTCTAGGATTTGCTGCACCTGTAACAATCCAAGGGAAGCTCCTATGTATGCTGTCCCAAAGCACCAAAGATTGGGATGAACCACTTCCACTAGAACAGAAGCAAAACTAGGAGACATGGTGTACCTCCAAGTTGTCTCCAGAGTGTACCATTTCACCTGCCAGTGCACCGAAGAAAGAATTACATGTCTTCTCAGATGCGTCAATGATGGCAATAGCAGCCATGGTATACATCAGGATCTACAGTGGGGAGAGCGACATTCACGTTGGCTTTGTCATGGGAAAAGCGAAACTAGCAGCACAACAAGGCAACACCATACTAAGCCTGGAACTCTGCAGTGACGTATTGGCTGTGGAACTTGCAGACTTAATAACAAAGATTCTGCAGTTGATATGCTCTTGCAGGCAGCTTTCTGTCCTGTCACCCCACTTCCATTGCCAGATGGCTTTGGGATTGCCTCATCCTCTGGATCAGGGGTAGGTTCCACTTACCTTCACTACTGGTTCACAATGAGAGCGCACATGCGTGCCTGCTTTGCACATGTATGGCGCTTCTGAGCATGCGCAGAGCATCAGTGATGAAGTCCGGGCGGGTGAACAGAGCCTCCCGCTGCCACTACTACCACTTCACAAGATCCGGAGTGAACTGGTAGGAACCCACCACTGCTCTGGATTCTCTGCACATTCCAAGGAGACCATGCCATTCCTATCAGAGGTCCCAGTTCCAACACTTTTCCTCCGAACCGGGATCCAATGGAGTCATGACAGATACACTGGAAAAGGGGAGAAATTCTGGAAGAAAATATCACTGCTGGACTGCTATCAATAAAACTGCATGGATGCATCTTTGGAGTCACCAAGCTCGACCTGAAAGAGATAAAGTGCTGATCTGCACAAAAAGCTTATTGCAACATGAGTATAGGTCAATAGCAGTTTCTCAAGAACAGGAAACGATGGTGTTATCCACTCCCTACCCAGCCCATTGGAAAGCAAGTTTCACTTGTCATTTCCTACTAAGTTTTGAAAATGTTTTGCGTCTTGTGATGGCACAAGTAGTACTGTACAGTCTGCCTGCTCTGCTTCATTTTATTGTAGGAGAATAGGATCACTTGTAAGGTGCAGTTGCAGAAGATAAGAAGTATAGTAATATCTGCAGCTTGTGGTTGTGTGCCTACAACCTCAGGCTATTCCTCAGATGATATCTGACTCACTAGCCACAGTCTGGTAGCAATGTGTATGTGTATGATGGGGGAGGGGGACATAACTAGTTTCTGCATCATTTTTTCAAGGAACATGGGAGCCCAAGGGTAAAAAATGGTAGCTTAGCTGTAAAAAACAGATTAGAAATAAAAATTAAAAATAAGCAAGAAAATGGTTAGAGAACACCTATCTGATCTTGATGAATATAAATCACTGGATCCGATGGTCTAAATCCCAAAGTTCTGAAGGAGCTGACAGATGTTATCTCAGAACCATTGTACCAAATCTTTCAAAAATCCTGGAACACTAGGAAATTACCTGAAGATTGTAAAACAGCTGATGTGGTTCCCATCTTCAAAAAAAAGGGGGGGGTAGGGGAAACAGACCCAGGAAACTACAGATCAATCAGACCAATCCATACTTGGGAAGACCCTGGAAAATATAATAAAAAGCCAGATCTTTGAACATCTAGAAACAAAGTTGTAACTAAAAACCAACATGGGTTTGTTAAAAACAGATCATGCCAAACCAATCTTATTTCATTCTTTGACAAAGTGACCAAATTAGTAGATCAGTGAAATGGTGTGGACATAGTATACTTACACTTTAGCAAGGCATTTGACAAAGCAGATCACAACCTACTTCTTGATAAGCTCGAAAAATGTGGGATAGACAGCATCACCACCAGAGGGATTTGTAATTGGCTGACAAACAATACTCAAAAAGTCATCCTTAATGGTATTAATATCTACATGGAGAAAAGTAATCAGTGGGGTGCTACAGGGTTCCATGTTAGGCCCAGTACTCTTCAATATCTTCATAAATGACTTAGACGAGGGAGATGACACTAAGCTATCAGGAATAGCCAACACCCCAGAAGACAAGCTCAGGTTTCAGAAAGATCTTGACAGACTTGAACAATGGGCCCTATCCAACAAAATGAATTTTAATGTGGAGAAAATAAAGGTTTGACACTTAGGCAGGAAAAACCAAAGGTACAAATACAGATTAGGTGAAACCTGTAACTGTGAGAAGGACCTTGGAGTCCTAGTGGCCAATTATATAAATATGAGCCAGCAGTGTGCAGCAGCAACCCAAAAAGCTAATACAATCCTTGGTTGTATAAACAGAGGCATATAATCAAAATCACGTGAAGTATTACCACTTTATAAAGCCTTAATAAGGCCACACCTGGAGTACTGCATCCAGTTTTGGTCACTACATTACAAAAAAGATGCTGAATCTTTGGATAAAGTGCATAGAAGAGCAACTAAGGCCTGGAGAAAACATATGAAGAACAATTACAGGATTTGAGTTTGGCTAGTCTAGAGAAAAGAAGGAATAGGGATGACATGATAGCAGTATTCCAGTATTTGAGAGGTTGTCACAAAGAGGAAGAGGTCAACTTTTTTACCAAAGCACCTGTAGGCACCTCGACCCTGCCCGAGCTCCTTGATGTGATAGCCGAGGTGGCAGTAGAAACCCCCAGACTTATAGTCATGGGGGATTTCAAT
>JANHFK010003124.1:0-11807 GCA_036250565.1 Sibynophis collaris | reverse complement strand
TATTGATGTCTGTTCACCGCCCTGAGTCCCGAAAGGGAGAAGGGCGGTATATAAATCCAAACAATAAATAAATAAATTGGAAGTTTTTAAGAAGAGACTGGACAACCATTTGTCTGAAATATTTTATTTATTTACCGTGTTTTTCCAAAAATAAGATCCTGTCTTATATTTTTTTTGGAACCCTGAAATAAATTGAACGCCATGCGCTCAAAAGGCCAATTGGGCTTATTATCAGGGGATGTCTTATTTTGGGGGAAACAGGGTATTTATTTATTAGTTTGTCAAACATGTACAGCAGGTATAAGTATGAACATGGACATGAATGAAGGAATGTATACAAATAAATGGGGACAGTAGGACAGGGACGGTAGACAAGCTGGTGCGCTTATGCACACCTCCTTTATGGATCTTTTAGGAATGGGATGAGGTCCACGGTAGACAATTTAAGGTTGAAGCTGTGAGGGTTTGAGGATGTAACAAGGGAATTGGGTAGAGCATTCCAGACGTTGACCACTCGGTGGCTGAAGTCGTATTTTCTGCAATCAGGTTTGAAGGGGTTTACCATTAGCTTGTATCGATTGTTTGCCTGTGTATTATTGAGGTTTGTGTAGGGCTTCCTGCTTGAGCAGGAAAGCAGGGAGTTGAACTGGAAGATCTCCAAATTCCCTTCCAACTCTGTTATTCTGTTATTATACTAAGTATACTATTATACTAAGCATCAATATGGTTTTCAAGACTACCATGGGTTAATTTATTCAATAACTAATCCAAAATCCAAGGTGCATTTTGTAACAAAATATACTGTTGGAAGTAAGAGAATACAGACCACTCTGTGTTCAAGGCAAGTGTCAGAAAGATTATTATTCTGTGAAGTTCTTGGTGCTTTCTGAGATTGTTTTCTTGCAAGACATTTCATTACCTGACTAGGTAATGAAGACACTGATAATGATTATCTAGTTGGGTAATGAAGCATCAGCAAAATAACAACCAATCCCAAAGAGCACTGGAGCTCTGCATGACTATATTTTCTTCTATTAGATTATTATTCTTTCTGTTTCTGAAGATCAGACATCAGAGCAGGCCTCTAATGGTTCCACTGGCATAAGAGAGAAATATCAAAACACTTGAGGCAGGGGGGGATAACATGTTCAAGTTCAAAAGAAGCAAGACTTACTATCTTGTCAATTTTATCCCCTCCTCCTGGACACTGCTGGAGGATCCTGAAGTTTTCCAGAAATTTTAAAAAAATGTAAACCCTTTTAGTTGTGTGGAGGATGTAATGAGCTAATGAGGACATGGCATACTCACTAGTTATAGAATGCTGACCATCTTTGGGGAAAGAAACAAAAAAATGCATGGAAGAAAGATGGAACTGAGTACTCTCATGAGTGCCTGGTTGATTGACTGACAACTCTTGTGCTATCATAGAGGGTAAAAAAAATAAAGGTATCATTAGCCAACAGCTATCGGTAATGCCTAGGTTTCACCAACAGGGGTCACCACCTGTTTGGCATAGAGAGAAGTGAGTACAGTATTAACTTCTCTCTTTTTTGAACTTGTCTACATTTTGTAGATGGGTACTTTGATGGAACTTTTAACAAGCCAATTTTTGAATATAATATAATTTTTGAATATAATTTTCATTTCAGCCCAGAGCTACAAATATCCTTCTTTATTAATATAATTTTTGCTTGCACTATTCCCATATGGAGTTTGGAGAGTCAGTTTGATGTAATGGTTAAGGTGCCAGCCTAGAAACCAGAACACTGTGAGTTCTAGTTCTACCTTAAGCATGAAAACTAGCTGGGTGACTTTAAGCCAGTCACTCTTAGCTCAATTCATTTCACAGGGAAAATAGGAGGGGGAAGGGGTGTTATGTATGTTTGCTGCCTTGAGTTATTTATAAAGTAATAAAGGCAAGATAACAATTTAATAAATAAGAGAGTTGTAAGAATAGACAAAAATGTGGATGCTCTGTTTAAGGTAAAAACATATACCATATGTCAGAGTAAAGATTATGTATTCCACAGTATAACAGTGGGGTTAATAAAATAACTTTTAGAAGTTTTCTTGGTCAATATTACAAATGAAACAACTATTTAATTTGCAATTACTGCCCAAGAAAACAGTATTGAGGATAATACAAGTCCTTTACCCATTACTTCTGAGCCTTCAACATTTGAAAAATTATACAAACATATGGGAGGACTATTCTAATTTGATTGTGTCATGTTTGTTCCTGTTTGGAAGAACTTCTAACATATTTCAACAAGAAGTTCTACTTTCTTAGTAACTGGCAGCTCCCACTTTTGCTTTCCATGGCGTATTATTTTAGGGCAAGGCAGATTACTCAAATGTCACATATGTGGCAATGTGAAAAAGAGCTTGTTCTATTTTAGAACAAGCAAAGCAGCACTCTAGATAACTAAAAGAAAGGTTAAGACTAGATAATATGGCTATACTACTTTTTAATCACAATTTACATTGGAGCGAAATCAAATCTTAAAGTAATCTTCTTCTCTGCCTGATTTGGATTTTATTTGATTTCCAAAGATGATTATCTCATCTGGGGAAATTAAAGGCACTTCATGCTCTCTTACCATTCAATAGTGAAGCTCAAGAAAAAGACTGTGTATAATAGTAAATCTGAACCTTCTAATCAGATAGCTTCAGAATTCCTACAGAATGGGCACTGGAATCAATTTGAAATGCAGGAATCGGGTGCTGAATAGGATAGTCATAGCTTGTCTTTTATAGATCCTGGAATTATCAATCCTGGAATTAGAGCTATGTAGATCAGGTTTGATTTAATTTTAAAGGATTTTGAAATCTCCAGTCAAAAGAACTGTGTTTCCCTGAAAATAAGATCCAATTGGAAAATAAACCCTAACATGATTTTGCTTGTAATATAAGCCCTACCCCGAAAATAAACCCCATTTAAGATTGTCAGCCAGCCAGACACATTTAGTACCGTATTTCCCCAAAAATAAGACCTAACTGAAAAATAAGCCATAATGTCTCTTTTGAAGCAAAAATTAATAAAACACCCGGTTTTATTTTCAGGGAAACATGGGTAACAAATTAAGCAAGTATACTAGCGTTTTCTAATATTTAGTGAGATATATTTTAATTTGATTTATGGCAATTATTTCTAAATATCTATCTATTTATCATCTAACTATCTATCTACCTATCTATCAATCATCTGTCTGTCTATTTTAACCTTAACTTGTGAAGATTTTATAGTTAATTTCTCTCATCTCTTTTGGTGCTGTGAAGATGACTATCAGAATACAGATAAAGTTTTCTTGCCAAGGTTTCTCTAGATTCCTCTCCTTACCCAAATTGGAGGACATGGAATCATACTGAAAGGGAGAAAAATGGAAGGAAAGAAAGACAGGTGGTCATTCCAGTTGACTGTGTTATTTAACTTATATCCTTATTGTCTACTTTAGGGGGCAATTTGACACACCCAACATTTCGACACAGGGATTAGGCCTTTGGCGTATAGAATCTGCTTGCTGTGTGCTCAGGAGTCTGAGCACACAGCAAGAATTGTGGATCAATATGAACATGGAGATTGATGATTCCCCATCCATAGTTGACATCTCCACATACGTTAAAGAAATGGCAGCACATCAAAACAACATATATCTGTCAGCCCTTCAGGATAACCTAGGTCAGGAAAAAGACACTACATAAAATACTGGGGACACTATTTTACTGATATAGGTTATAATAATGGAATCTTGAAAGCCTGTCAGTATTTCTTCTTCTCTACCTCTTATATCAAAGAGAATCAAGGCAAAGCAGTCTTGAGTTTATTTCTCGTACTTCCTTGTTTTCCTGGGCCAAGTTCATGTTTTCCTAATAGTTGCTTCAGGAGATGAAGCAGAAGAACTAATTATCAATTTCTGCATCCAATGATTTCTTAACTAATACCTCTTCACACAATTAAACAATGCCTGTATATGGACATCATCAAATGGATAAACATAAGATTATGTGACCATACTATTGTTAAAAGGAGGTATAGCAACTCAGTTATAGCATTAAAAATATGGTCAGGTGCTGACTGTGGACCACAAACTACTCATGCGCAACTGCTAAGCTAAGGAAGAAGGCTAAAAACAACAAGGCTAAAGCATAGGAAGAGCGATTGCAGGAATTGGGTATGTTTAGTCTAGTGAAAAGAAGGACTACAGGTGACATGATAGCAGTGTTCCAATATTTGAGGGGCTGCCACAAAGAAGAGAGGGTCAATCTATTATTCAAAGCAGCTGAAGGCAGGACAAGTAGCAATGGATGGAAATTAATTAAGGAGAGAACCAAGCTAGAACTAAGGTGGAAAAAAAGAGTAGAAGTTACAACAGCAATGTGTGCATTTTTTAAAGACCTGTAGGACCAGCTTAGGGACAAATTGTGATAGAGAAAACTATGGGGTCACTAGAAGCTGACCCTGACTTGATGGCATTTAATCAATCAGTTTTCTTCAAGGCCATCTCTGTACTTCTCTATAAAGTCTCATATAAACATGATTTGAATAAATGTCGAGCAAATAAAAAGAGTCCAGCTGTGATTTGATCAAAGGTTACATAATGCAACATCTTGTTTCCACAAAGGCCCATCAGAATTTGATAGAAGGCTTGAGGGCTGAAGTATTCTCTTAATTGCATTCCCTAGAAATGTGTAACAGATTTCTTGTTGTTTCTGTTACGTAGCTGTATTACATAGACATAGTAAATACCTACTTGTCATTGCTTACCTTTCTTTCCATGAATTTGTTTCTTATCTTTTAAAATCATCCAATATTATAATCATCACTGCATTCTGTGGCAGGTTGAACTGCAGTTTAACTTTGTATAAAGAACTACAGTTTATTTTATTTGCTTTGAATATGGGGGTTCTCAAATTAGCAGCAAACATTTATTAAATTAGAAAAAAAAATCAGGGATTGTATCAAATTTTATGTATATGAATTTATATATCAATTCTCCCATGTTGATGCAATTTATTTTTCCACTTAAAGGTATAATATCTGTGTACCTCAAGAAGGATAGCATGGGAAATCTGAATCTTGTAGCCTGTCCACACACAGATAATCAGAATTCCTTGGATAACACCTCAAAAGAGTGTTCAATGACAATATGGCAGAAACTCAACCAAGCAAAAACCAGCAAGAATGATCACACATTTGTCAAATGGAATCACAACCCATTCACAAATGTCATTGAAAGCAGGTAAGCAGGACAAAAAGCCAGAAATGCAATACAAAAGAAGAAAGCTTAATTTTCTGGTTTCCATCCAGTGAATTACTAACATAAATCCCACATTTATGTATGGGCCTTGCCCCACAAATGAGTTCTAGGATTATCCAATTATTTTGACTTGCCAGAAAACTGTACTAGCATGAATATTTTTAAATGAACTGTTGGATTTATATTGTACCTATTCCTCCATTGCCAATCACAATCTTGCTTGCATTGCCTCTATTTCCAGCCCAGATACTGTACTTGATTTCCATCTAAGATAATAGATGACAAAGTCAAACAGATTTTATACACCTTGAGGCTGCCCTTGGACAGAATAAGCTGCTTAACTTCGCCAATATAGTAATTGAGGAAGATGATCTATCTAATCTTCTTTTATTGGCAGGAGGGAGGGAAGAGGCACGTTAAGCTCATGAACGTTTTTCTTTTAGATAAAAATGGACTAAGTCTGAATTATTTGCACAATTTGGGGGATTTATTCTCAATTAAAATGTTGGTTCGTTGTGCTGTTCTTAAACTATAAAATAAAGTTTCTCTATATTCGTTAATCAGAAAACTGCTTGCTGGTCACGACTAACTGAAAACTGTGTGCATTGCCTATGTGTAAATAGCGCAATAATTATTAACACCGGCTAGGTTACAATCCTGAGCATTCTGCCTCACAATGAAGATTGCAGTTTAGTGCCCACATTCTTAAGAATAAGTCAGACTGACTTCAGTAAGGTTTACTTCTAAACAATGTACCAAATGGCTCTGTCAGGCTGCAGTCTGAATTGTGGACTTGCAGAATCCTATTTCTGACTACATGGGTTTAATACTATTTCTAAAATCCAGCTGAGATTACAAGGATTTAGAAATACGTATATATGCTGAGATGTATAGTGGTAATCTTTTCCTTCCAGACAATAAGATAATCAGATTCCTTTGTGTCTAGCTGCCATGGGAACACACGACTGCAGACAGATCTTCAGTACCACCAAGATGTATCATCACTTATAGAGGATGCCAATGGGAACCAAGAGGCAAATAACAGCTTTAATCCTTGGGGATTGCACTGTCACAAACAGCATCTAAATCGCATGTCTTCCAAGTATAAGGAGAATAAACCTCACCGTATCTTTTTTCCTGAATTAGCTGAACATTGCAGTACACCTGTATAATTGATAATTTGTATTTTTTAAAGGCTGCTAGTACTCTTATAAGTATAAACATAGAAGGGACAGTTTATCAAAAGTTTAAGTGCAATACGTTAATGACAAAAACTACATTTTAAGTTTAAATTACACACTGGTTATGTTGGTAAACATGTATTTCAGTGGGACCAAGATTGCAACAATGTACACACTAAACTTGATGAAACTTACTCTCAAATATTTTGATCTGGATTTATCTATAATAGGAAAAATGCAAATTTTAATTTATTTAGCATTTAACAATTATCAGAAAGGCAGCTATGTATCTCCAGTATAGTAATAATTAACAGGGTAATCTTGTTTATACATCCTATTTCTAGATATTCTTATAACAAGTGTTGCCATACCTATTTAGTAAACATTTGCAGGAGACCCAATTTGCATCTCATATATTTTTGAGTTTCACTGTTTATATTTCATGTGTAACAATTCAGAGTTTTGGATTCTTATAATCCAGATTATAAGAATATTTAAAATATTGCGTTTCTGCTAAAATGTTATACAGACACAAAACAAAATTTTGAATTTGTGCTTAAAGTCTTTTCAGATATAATTTAAAAATAAAAAGACTACACACTTAGAAATTGTATTCAAGGAACCATGATACCCTAGTATCTGAAAGCCCAACCTTGTAATTAAAACTATCCTTCAACTACCCTGACCTCTCTATGAAATATTCTATTGACCTTTACCAGGGATAGAAAATGATGGACAGATAGCTCTGAGACACATTTCTCATGATAAATGAGCTGAAATGGAAACAAGAAGCTAAGCACGAAAACTAATGGAAAATTGCAAAGTAAACCTAAGTAACATACTGATTTCCTTAACTAGTACATCTAGAATTTCTGTTACTAGAAAATGTTGTATCCAAATATAAATACCCATGCATTCTGGACTTAAAAATGGGAACCAGACAGCATGGTGATGATGCATCAGAGGAGAAGAAAGCACGCCAAATAAAGAAATGTGAGCAGAGTACATCAGCCTCCCTTGGAGTCCGTATTTGTGGCATGCAGGTGAGCAGAAATCTGTTTTGAAAATTACATGTGTTACCATGAAAAAGTACCATGAATTTAGTGATTGTAAATAAACGAGGAGTGGGAAATAAATTAAATTCAAATATGATTTTCCATCCAAGCATCTGTGTTAACCTAGGTCTGTGCTTAGAAAGACATGGTATATCTGAAATGCTTGTTGATCGGTGATCATTACAGTTTTCCAATTTTTTTTTTTGCAAAAGTAATGTATGTACTTCTGAAAACTTTTTTTTTGGGGGGGGAGGGAATGGTCATGTTGAAAATCACTAAAAAAAAACCACCACAGTGCAGCTAATACCAATTAAATAGCAATCACAATAAAATGTCATCTCTTATCTAAGATCAGCAAGTGTATGGAGACACAAATATGCAATGACTATGGTCCACTATTCAGATGAGGAATGCCCATTTATTTAAATGTACCTGAATTACCCTTATACCCTGAAGAAAGCTAAACAACATCTTCTTTGCTAGTAAAAATGAGGATAATTCATATAAAGCAAATATATTAGAGCTGCAGATTTTATTTTAGGGTTTGATCCTCCTACTAACTACTTTAATATAGAGAGACACTTTAGCAGATGATCTAAGTCAAAGACAATCATCTACTAAATAAATTCTTCCTTAGTGGGAGAACACAAAGCTGTCCTGTGGCTTTGAATAATTGCAGCCCTGTAATCATCAAAGCAGTCATTTTTGTCAGTGTGGCAACTGAAAGTAAATTTCAGAACAGGATTGCCTGAGTGTAAATTTATTTTGCCATCAAGCACTATTAAATTAAATCCTTTGACATATACATTTTTTTAAAAAATGATATAGTAGCTCTGAATGTTGCTGGGTAACATGGAAACCAGTAACTAGCTCAGCCCAAGTACGTCATTGGTTTACTGAAAGAACGCACTAAAGAGACTTTGAAAAGAAAGATACTATACAAATATAATAAATAATGTGAAAATGAATGCAAAACCTTGATCCCAGCTTGTACTTTCTCAACACTTCAATTCCCTGTATGCAGAACATTATAGTTCTGCCTTGCGGTGATAAAGATAAATATAGTAAGCTTCTAACGCACACATTCAAAATGTAATATTGAGGCTTTCAGGAGGAGTACATAAAATCACTTAACGAATTACAATCTGCAAAACAGATGGCTAATATAGATTGTTATTGTTTTTAATTCAAGGTTTACCAGGCAGATACCATCCAATATATTTGCAAGGATAAGTACTACGGACGAAAACTTTCACCAGATGGCTTCAAGCAAGCCCTTTGCCAGTTCCTTCACAATGGGAATCATTTTAGAACAGACCTTGTGGAACCAATTTTGTTTCAGCTGAATACTTTGCTATCTGTCGTCAAAAACCAAAATTCTTACCGGTTCTTCTCTAGCTCACTTCTCATAAACTATGAAGGACTGGAGAAAACAATGCCTTCAGACAATGACCTGCAGGGACACTATCAAAACATAGTCTGCTCTGCTTCACATGGAAATAGCCACCCTAAAGTTGATGTTCGCATGATAGACTTTGCTCACACAACTTACAAAGACTCAAGATATGAGGGACCAGATCACGGTTATATTTTTGGTCTAGAAAACTTAATTAAAATTTTTCAGAGTATATCCATGGGAGAATGACAATTATGGAATTAAAGACTCATGATTTGAAATAGCAAAACTTGTACATTGGGCTATAACAGTAGGAGGCCGTCCAGCTACTACAGCAAAAAAAAGGGCAGTTTGTTAAGGAAAGCTCAAATGATACTATATGCCACTATGGATTGAGCAGAAGTCCTCATAATTGTGAACCATTGGACGATTTTCTTTTCTAATTTTACTGTTGCCTATTCATGTCATTTGTGAAAAAGAATACTTGAAAAGAACTTAAAGAGTTAAGGACTTTTTTTAAATGAAGAGCCATTCAGATTTGCAGGGCAAGCAAGGACCAAGCAACTATGAAACTCATGAAAAGAGCTATGAAGATAGGCTGTCAGGTCCTTAGAACAATTCAGCTTAATTCATCCAATTTGATGGGTTAAGAAGGACAATCACTATTGAACAAGCTTAGCTACTAAACAGCAGTGTTTTACAAACTTTAAATTAACTCCTTGTTCCTTTGTATTCCATGCTAGTGTCTATGCCAAAATATTTTCCAAAGAGTAAGTACAATCAGAGCAGTAGTGGGTTCCACTTATCTTTGCTACCGGTTCGGAACTGGGAGCACGCATGCACACGCGCTTCTGCACATGCGCAGAGCATCCATGATGATGTCCGGTGGGTGGGTGGAGCCTCCCGCCACCGCCACTACCGGTTCGCCTGGACCAGGGCGAACCAGTAGAAACCACCACTGAATCAGAGCCACAATCAAAAGCAGAGGGTACGAGATATTCTCAGAAATAATGTAAGATATTGATGGAAGAATAAGAAGAGACTTGTTACAGAGAGGGTGTAAAATCTGGAAAGAGCAGTTATGGAGAGATTCATACTTTGATACTTCAGGTCAGAGTTACACTGCAGAGGAGTTAAGACAATCTTGAAACATGGGTGTACCGATATCATTATGGGCCCAATAACCCTCTAGACATTTTATATCAACATTTCTATGCATGTATGTATTTTTCTTGCATGTGGGTAACCATTACAACAAACTTCACAAAATAGTTACAGAAGTTTGGAGTATATTACTGATAAATAAAGAACAGTGCTCCCATGTCATATGGAAAATCCACTGAGTGTTGTAAATACAAAATATAGATTTAGAAATATGCAAGCAAGACGGAATGTGAAAATGTAAATAAAGTGTATGGGCCTTACAACATATTGCCTGTGTCTATATTTCCTTATGCTATTTCTCACAGATCTGTCAATATTTACATAATTGCTGTAAAATCATGTTTTCCTAGTTTAAACACCAGACCTCCAGGGAAATCTTTTTGCTATCTAGATGTTTCTTTAATGTGGCCTGTGAGTAACCACAAATTGTGTGACAGGCAGATTAAATCATTAGGCCAAGTACATATTCCACTTAGCCTGCTGCCCAGCTTCAGGAAATTGCTAGAATTATTCACAATGTTGAATACTATTAATATGCAACTGACATCGCAAAATCCAAAGCAATTCCACATAGACAGTCATAGGCTCTGGGTGCAAAATAATTTGTCTTCATTTGAGCTGCTTGTCAAACTCAAACTCTTGTTGTGTCAAATATTTATAAAATAATAATCTGACATTAAGAAAGCATTTATGCATATGTTCATTTTCTGCAACAATCTAGATTATAACTGTTATAACTGCTAATGCAGACTATAAGATATTGAGCTAGTTCTTCTGAATTAAGCATATTGATATATATTTGATGGAACATCCTTCAACATTTAAGTGAATGTATAAATAAAAGTTGCAATTGTATCCTACTTCTAGAGAGGATGCCATATAAAGTTCAATGGGATTTATTACAGCATAGAATTGTAGATAACTTTCCTATAAAACATCAAGGCTGTAAAATCTTAACTTTGCAGGAAGTTCCTCTAAGCAATTTTAGGGAAATGGCATTAAACTCCTCTTTTTGTCTGAGTAAATATGCATAGAATGGAACAACCCAGTTACATCCTAAATTTCCGGGGTCAATTCAATGAGTATTATAACCAGATAAATGCTTAAATTATGTTGTATCAGCATTGGATAAAAATATTGCAGTTCTAAAATTACATCCAGCAAAAAATTTCTTCCTCTTAAATTGGGTCTTTCAGAGTTACTGGTCAAGTCTGAGTACTGTGGAATTATACTAGAGAACATAGTGCCCTGATGATATGCCCTATGAAAAAGCATCTGCCTAACTATATATCAAGCATCTGCCAGTGATGCCACCACAAATAGAATGACATAAATGGTGTTATGCATCTGCCTTCTGCTCTCAGCAATGAGAAGTTTCAGGGGTGCCCATACCTATGAAGGATTCCGTTCCTTTGTAAATATATCACTGGGAGCAAGCAGAGCTGGTACTAACACATATGGTACGGAGATGGAATTAACACTCCAACAAATTCCGGGGTTTCTTTGGATTTCTTACAATTTTCCAATTTTGCTATTTTTAGCACCAATTCACATACATCTCTGTCCGTTCCTCATCTTAGCCCATTCTGCCCCACTAAAGACGAGACATCCATTGACGCAATTTGGCAGCAGAACAATACTTTTTTTTTTTTTTGCTCTCCAGGAAAATAAATTTGCACATACTGTATTTTAAGGAGAAAGGTAGCCCTCCATTCACCAACCTGGAAAAGAGCTGATGTAGTTCCCATCTTCA
>JANHFK010003122.1:54601-74305 GCA_036250565.1 Sibynophis collaris | reverse complement strand
TCTAAAAAGTCTTTTTTCAAGTCAGTTACTTCCTGACGTGTCTCTTTTTGTCCATCTTTAATCTCCTCAAACATTTGAATAATTTTCAACATTTCTCTTGAACCAGCCGTTTCCTGTTGTACAAAGGTGGTAAGTTTGGATTCTTGCGTAGCTGGGCTGGAGGCAGCAGAGCTTGGGGCAGATGCTGATTTTCCAGATGGATTGTTCAAAGAGGACAGCAGTCTTTCTTTGTTAAAGATGGCCGTTAGGAGAAAGCACAGTTGGGTGGGTGAGATGGAGCAGGTAGAACTAGGAGCCACTATTAATCATCAAATCATGCATAAACTTTTATAAGTCCACTCCAGACGAGGGGTATAAGAGTCTTTCAGAGAGGAAGAAACTCCCAATCCAAAGGCCAATTGTTAGTCCAAGTTATGCCAGTAAAAGTTTTCTCCTGGGCAATCAATGGAGAGGAAGGTTGTGGACAGGAAGGAGGCAGCCGTCGGCCATCTTTGCCCTCCCTTTCACAGGGGGGGGAGAGACAATTCAAAAGTTTTCTATGTTTTAAACTGCTCAAATCACCATATCTTCTTTTTCACAATAAAGTCAATTTTCCATTTTCAACCACACGTGAAAGTGAATCAAACCTTCTTTTTATCTCTTTTCTCCTTTCTCTCCTAGCTCCGGAGAGAAGGGACCGCTCATACCGCCGCTTATTCCGAGGAGGCAAGAAAAACCTCCTCTAATCTTCTTCTTTGAATAAACTGAATCCACATTAGAAATCGTGGAGAGTTTTAAGTATCTTGATATAAAAGCATTTTCTCACCTCTCGCTGGCAACTGTCACAATTCTCAAATTCTCTTCCGTGTTGCATCGGCAAAGGCGCGTTGGCATACCACGCGCCGCTGCATCCCTCGGTGCCTGGGGCGAGGCTGGAAGCCCCCTCATGGCTGCTGCCGATTTGGGGGCTCCAGCAAGCCGCCCTTTTGGCGGGCACCCCCTCCAAGGCTGCCCTGGCTCAATACAAGCCCACCGCGGGATCGTATGCTGGACTCCGGGGCTGGAGATTGCCCCAGCACGTATGTCCGCTTCGGCAACCAGAAGTCAAGTCCCACCATAACTGAATCTTGTTGCTAGTCATCTGCTTCTTTTCTTTCATCTTTCCCAGCATTAGACCCTTATCTAGAAAGCTAGGTTTTTACATGATATGATCCAGAGGTATCATTAAAATAATAAAGAACTTTGAAATATATTGGATTATCCCAATGTTACTTACACTGATAGAATATTGTAGCAGGGGTGTATTCCTACCGGTTTGCTCCGGATCTTGCGAACCGGTAGTAACAACGGCGGGAGGCTCCGCCCACCCACCCGGACAACATCACAGATGTTCTGTGCAGAAGCTTCTGCGCATGTGCAAAAGCACCACACGTGAGCAAAGTGAGCGCATATGCGTGCGTGCTCCTGTTGTGAACCAGTAGTGAAGGTAAGTGGAAGCCACCCTGTGTTGTAGTCCTAATAGGATTAATTATTATTAAGAACTTTAAAAAAATCAGTGGTCCAGACTCCTAAACAAAGTTCTATACTTGGAATTTCTGGAATTTAGCTTCTTTAACCACATGTTCAGTTTTGAATACTCCATTTTATATTTTGCAAGCTTTCTGAAATCAACAAATACTAACGTTTTTGATCCTCATAAGTAAGTCATTGTTAAAGCAAAGTTATTGTCAGAACCAATCTGAAAACATTTGAACTTTTGTTCTTAAATGATGAAGTGTGAATATTTTTATAGTTTGTATGTAATTTTCTTAACAGGTTTCTCCAACTCCAATTTCATCAAAGGCATTTTTAAATGTTTAAAAAGAAAGGCTAAAGCAATTTCTTGTATCCCAGCTTGAGAGCAATTAAGTATTGTTGGACATCAAATGTCAAGTTACTCCAACTTCATCACCACCAGCTGCTTCTGTTGCTTTTAGACTTGGATAAGAAGAGTCCAACCTTCTTTTCATTGGGCCTCAGAGATCTCTGCAAGTCAGTTTGGATGATTATTACTGTTATCCCACCTTTATTTACTACAACTCAATTAGGCCTGGACCAACTCTCAGAGCAGAGCAGCAACTGTAATGGCAACAGCAGGGAAGACCTTGGGAAGGGAACAGTTGCCTGGGCATTATTTTGGTTGATGGGAAGAAAGAACCTGATAGCTTAGGTAAACAGGTCTCTCTTGGCTGAGATGCATTGAGGATGAGATTACAGAGAAAGGGATGCCAGGAGATGGAGAGGTGAGATGGGCAATCTCTGCAATCACACCTGCAGTCCATGCTGCTGGAGTAACTTTGGCAAGATAGCAGAGAGACACTAGGTACCACCAGGGAGAATGGGAGCAGCCCTGTGGGGGATGAAAAGAAATGTGTGGGGGGAGGGGTCATAGTAGTGATAGCAAAAAGATATATGATGGGCAGCAGAGGATTAATTACAGGAGAAGGCAAATCAGAAATTTAGATCTTTTCTTCTATCCCCTCAGCTTCAATCCAAGGTCCCGAATGCTGGATTTCTAGAGATCTAGAATTGGATTGCTAGAATCCAATTCTAGCCTAGAATCTGAATGCTAGAATTTTCTTACTCCTCCTCTAAGTGTAGATATAGCATCGGACTTGCCATGGCCATACAAGTTGGAAAGGTTTCTCTATCTAAGAGAAATCTTTTAGTGAATCTAGTGAGATTGCAGGGACTCCATCAGCTTCAATACCAAGAACAGGCAGGATATTCTATGACTAAATATATTTATTGCACAACTGGTTAGAAGTTAATTCCTGTATGTTAATTTGGGTGCCAATATATCATGCCTTCTTTACTGTTATACGTAATTTTAGTGTATATAGAAAAGTATCTCTAGCTCATTTTCCTTGAGGCAAGACATCATTGATGAATTAATTTATGTTTATTTATTAAACAAATATAAATGGCTGCTCATGTACCAAATGGAACTCTGGGTTGCCAACAAGAATAATAATAATAATAAAAGAATGCAATTATCAAAAACTATTAAAATGAAAAAGACATCCACTTGATTAATAAATCTGCCTATATATCAATTAGTTCGATACTCAGTGATAGATTTTATATAAGCAATAAATATTTGAAAAGGCAATCAGAAATTTTGAGAAGATAAACTATCAATCAGTTATAAACACTAACACTATAAAACATAGTTTTGCAATGAAATTTGTTATATACAATTAAACAGGGGGAGGGGGGTTGAATTGCTGCATATGGCATTTATGCCAGCTCTCTACACTGACTTTTTAAGAAATCATAGCAGATTTCTTCTCCTTAATCCAAGTTGTGTAGGTACAGATATTAGCAGTCTCTTTATTACAACTTCACTTCATATTGAGAACATGATTTTGAATTAAATTTGACACCAAGACTGAGCTACAAACACTACTCTTATATCTAAACTCTATAAGAAAAACAAGGGTAGTTTCAAAATTGAATTTCATCTCTCTCAAGGTACCAGACCAGGCCTGTGAAAGTCTAGACAACTAGATGGGAGCTCAGATTTCTGTCTCCTTCTGCTATTATCCAGAGTACATTTTTGTAATCTACTTCTAGTAGTACTACAAATCTCATTTCTGGACTCTTTTTCTTTCCCTTCTATTGTCTTGTTCCTTAGTGTTCTCTTTCTTGCCCCACTCCTTCCTTTTTAGAACACTCCACCAGTAATTGCTTTTCATACATTTTTAATCCGTGGGTAGAATAATTCCCACCCACAAGTACAAATTGTGCTTCTAAACAAACAGAGAGCCTGCTTAAAAAGGGAAGCACAGTCAAAGGTCTGTATCTTGGATGGTCTCATTCTTTCCCTCTGGATTTAACAGAATGCTAGCTATAAAAATATAGTTCTATATTCTTTTGATTTAAAGCTGCCTTCTTTCCCTATATAGGGTCATGGGTTTATTTTGTACTATCTAGTGGCAGGTTTTCTCTTTGTACTCAACAGTGTTCCTATTAAATAAACTAGGAACTGCAAAGACTACTTGCCCATCTCCAGATTGGACTGAGCCCAAAATAATTAACTCATGGAACACCCTATCAACTTTAACAAAGCTATGACTAAAAGTTGCCTCCACCAGAAAAATAAAACATTTTATAAAAGATGCAAGAAGCAAGACCTATTCCACACTTTAGTATTATTCTCTGTTATTCGTAACAGTAGCTGCTGCTCTGAGCAAATTTTATTATATTTGCTAAGTGTGTCAATTGGATGGTCTCACAGAATTGATCTACATAGTTTCCATAACTCTGCTTCCCAGTCCCCAGATCATTGATTTGAGAACAGATGCTAATATTGGAGAAACAGCTTCTTGTAATGCATGCTATCTTCTCTGCCACAAAGATTAGACTTGAAGCATGCAACTGCTCAATTTTAAAAGCTTTCCAGAGGAGTGAAATGAATGTTAAAAATAACAATTATTATGAATTTTGAAATTGATATTAAAATTGCCAGAAATTTGGAGTGGTTAAATAGTTGCAAAATGTTGGTTTGTTATCTCTACTTGATGCCTGATAACACTTTATTTCAGTATTTGATAACTTGACACCTATTAAATTGGACATTTTACAACAGGATTTCATCTTTGATAGCTGATACAAAGCAATAAATTACAATGTGCCTTTCCAACTTTATAACTATAAGAAACACTTTTCACATTGATTTTTCTTTTTTTGGCCAAGTGAACTGCCTCTGGCTAGATGACTCTATTGGACTCTCACCTGCGTGCTTCAAGATGGATGAGGCTGAAAAATTGATGCTTAATAGAGACTAGACTATAATAATTGGATAAAGAAACTGTGCTAATCTGGATAGTTTGACACCCTTTGAAGGATTCAGTTCCTGATTTCAGGATGCTTGCGTATTGCACACTTTTTGAAAAAGCCGTGGTAGTCAGAGCTTGACATCTTTGATTACAAAATCACTTCCAAATTTATTAGAGTCCATGCATTTGATTCTTTCAACTCCTCTTATTCATTCATTGGATATATATATATTTCTCAAGTCTAAAATGTTTTATGGAGATCACAAAGATCTGATTTTGCGGATGCCAATTAGAAAAACTTGAATAAAGAACAATAAAATCAAAATTAGGTCCTTAAAGCGCTATTTAGTTACAATCAGGAAAGGCTTCCAAGAAATATCAAAAGGAATTGATATAACAGCAGTAGTAGACTGCTGTTCCAGAAACACTGCTGTTACAAGAGTGTGCAACTGGTATTGCAGTTCCCCTCTTGCTTATGGGGGAAATATGAATTATTGCTCAGATATTGATTAGAGAACAGATGCTAATATTGGAGAAACAGCTTCTTGTAATGCATGTTATCTTTTTATTGTTCACTGGATCTTCAGGTCTATAAACATTTCTATCTCACCTGCTCTGAATCCGGGCGCTTATGCATTGGAAGTGTTGAGAGCACATAATGCTTATTTGTTGTTCTCAGCCATGATGTGAAAAAGAGCTGCAATATAATATTGGAGAAAGGCAAGGGAAAAAAAGCAGCAGATTATTTCTAAGACTTGCCTCTTTGTGGGAAGTTTGCTGCATCTATCAGCAACAAGGGGAACCAAAGAGCTGGAAAAAAAACATGTAAAGATATATCCCCAGTTCTTCTACCAGTGCCACCCACACTGGCAGGAGGTCCCAGGTGCCACTGGCTAAGGAGTGTCAGCTGGCAGGGTCTAGGAGGAGAGCCTTTTGTGCCATACCGCCTGTTCCTTGGAAAATAATAATTTATTAAATTCATATCACAACAAATTCCCCAAATAATTCCTCCTGAGATTAGCCCTGACTGTGCTGACCTTTAGCAAGGCGCTGAAATTAATTTTATGTCTGGCACTGGTTGTATAGTAAGATGATCTCTTGACTTTGTTGGATAGTCATTTTGTAATGCTTGATGGTATGTATTTTTCTTTTTTATATTATGTAGTTTGTCTGTTTTATCTATTTTATGGTAAGCCACCTAGAGTCGCATATGTGAGATGGGTGACTATATAAATCAAATCAAATAAAAGGTATCTCCTGGATCCCATATTGCATTGTTCATGAAAATGCCCTATGTTTGTTAGCCTTGGAGCTTAATGGGCCAGAGGTGGTATTTGATGGTTCACTGAACTACTCAAAATGTACGCTACCGGTTCTCCGAACTACTCAAAATTTACGCTACCGGTTCTCCGAACTACTCAAAATTTACGCTACCGGTTCTCCAGAACCTGTCAGAACCTGTTGGATTTCACCCCTGGTGAGACTGATAATCCCAATGACTGGTTCCATTCATCCCCTTCAGTCAAAATTTCACAAACATCCCATTTCTTCAAACTCAGCAACTGCTTGCCAGCATGCTCCTTTTTGTTTCCCTTGTTTGTCACATAAAAGTCAAGTATTACTTGATTTACAAATTCTAGTTGCAAATACTGCACAACTTTACAAGTCTGACACTGTAACAGCAATGGGGACAAGTGCAATCTAACAACATTTCTTGTTATGCAGAACCATGAATTAATTTAAACTGAGCATCATTTAAAATCAGCCCACCCACCGACAAGTGTACAATACCCAAGATTTAGTTTTATAGTTCAATGGTTTCTGCATAATTTTATCCAGATGACAGAAAAAACTTTGATTGAAGAGAGCCACTCAACAGAACAATAAGTATGAATAATAAATTTATCATTCATATGTATATAATTCATACTTATTGTTTTCATAAGAATGAAATTTGGGACTTTACTGTTATGGAGGAGTTCTCATCAGTAGGGACTGAGCTTAAAGAGTTCAGATTACTATGTGAATGTGCACACATAATACATAAATATCAAATAACATCTCTCTAAAGTGTTTAACAATGTGATACTGCTGTTGTTATCAGGTACTGAAGCTTCAGTTACATATAACAATAAGCAGATATATTTTAAACACTTGTTTATTGAATAAGCCATAATGACATAGTTCATACATAATGTTATTGGTAAACTATAATGGATAAATTCCTATGTCACACTAAGCCCGAAACCAACAATTTAATAATTTTACACAATATGTGAATCCTGCCCAGAAATGGAAGTAGGGTGCCTTTTAAATTTCACACATACAATAAAATGTGTATATCCACCAATACATAGAGACACATTGGCCCTTTCTGCATAAATATGTATTTTGGCTTCCATTAGACAACTAGGCTAGGATTTGGCTTGGAAGGAAGCCAAAGTACATGAAGTCATTATAAAATACGTCTCACTATAAATGTCCCTTTTCTGGGTTCTGATAATTTGTGGAACATTTTTGTAGAGGTGACTTCAGATGTGGCATTATTTAGACTGGCCTAGACCTGTCTCAATTTTGGGGTTGGTGCACATACGGTGTTAACAGTGGTGGGTTTCTACCGGTTCACTCTGGATCCTGCGAACCGGTAGTAGTGGCAGCAGGAGGCTCTGGCCACCCACCCGGACATCATCACGAACGCTCTGCGCATGAACAGAAGCTCAGCGCGTGACTAAAGTGAGCGTGTACTCACTCCCGTTGTGAACCGGTAGCGAAGGTAAGTGGAACCCACTCTTGAGTGGTAACAGTGTATTGGCTTTGGTTCAGTATAAATGTATACTAACTTCTATTTTAATATTAATTAAATACACATAAAGCTGATATGATATAAAGCAAAGAATCAGTTACAGCATCATCTTTATTTCCCAAGCGCCTTTGGATTCTATAGAAATTCTTCTAAGGTAGAAATGCTAAGTGGTTACAGCCATGTGATTTCAGCCCACTTATAAAGATTAGGAGAACTATGCAAACTAGAGGGGATTTGGGGAAAAAGAAAAATCTCAACAGTTATTTTTTGGGAAGAGTGTTTTATGTTTGACCAAAGCCATTAAGTAGTAAATTTCTACAAGGGCCCAAAATGCTTTCAGATGTACTAGAAAACATAACAGTGTTTCCCTAGGCTTTAAAATACCCACATTCTCCTTTTAATGTCTTCAAGCTACTTAAATCCATATTTCCTGATATTTCTGAACTGCATCTGCACCTCAGGTGAAAGATAATGTATACATCTGTATTTCACATTTGAATTGTCTTATTTGTAGTCACATTTATATACCCTAAACCAGTGATGGCTAACCTTTTTGCCGTTGGGTGCCAAAAGCAGGGGGAGCAGGGGGTTGTTGTGCTTGAGCGTGCCCACACCCATCAATGCTCCACACACACCCCGCGCATATGCGTGAGGCACCCACCCCCACTCCTTCCGCTTTTGGCATACAATGGCAAGGTATGCCCGATAGGCCTGTTTTTCACTCTCCTCTGGCTCCAGAGGCTTTCTAGGAGCCTAGGGAGGGCAAAAACGGCCTTCCTCACCCCCCCCAGAGGCCTTCTGGAGGCCGGAAACAGCCTTTTTCCCGACTTTTGGTGGGCCCAGAAGGCCCAAAAATCCACCGACTGGCACAGGCATGTGCGCTGCAGCTTAGCTGGGGCAACACTTGTGTGCCCACCAATATGGTTCCGAGTGCCACCTGTGGCACCCGTGCCATAGGTTCGCCACCACTGCCCTAAACTATTGACTATAATGTAAATAAGTTAATATGTACAAGGATAGGATAGCTACATGTTGTTACATTATACAGCAGATAATATTTAGAAGTAGATGATTTTATTGCTTATCTGATCCAACCTTTCAACTCATAACCTCTCATCAAAACTTATGAAAATATAGAATTTACAATTTTCTGATAAATTACAGGAAAAATGTGAAATAATGCATAAATAATTGTGTCTGTGTATCTTACATTAATGTATTTGTTCAGAAATGTAGCAATGAGGCTCAATTTATCATTTACTATCCAACACTTAAAAAGTAACCCATTTGTGTGTATGTCTGCATGCATGCCTATGTATGTAGGTATTTGTATAGATACAGATAGTTCTCTACTTACAACAGTTTGTTTAGTGACTATTCAAAGTTACAATAGCACTGAAAAAAGTGAGTTATGACCATTTTTCACACAGCATCCCCATGGTCACGTGATTTATATTTGGATGGTTGACAACTCACATTTATGATGGCTGCAATGACCCAGGGTCATGTGAACATTTTTCCACCTTCTGACAAGCAAAGTCAATGGGGAATCCAGATTCACTTAATAACCGGGTTCCTAATTTTACAACTGCAGTGGTTCATTTAAATGGAGCAAGAAAAGTCATAAAATGGAGCAAAAGTCCATTTTACAAATTTTTCACTTAACAACATAAAATGTTGGGTTCAATTGTGGTCGTAAATTGAGGACTATATTTTATTTCAGAAGTTGTTTCTGTGTACACCTACACACACTAACTTCTGAAAGCAAATCTTAGCAAAAGCTTCTAGTATAGGTAGCAAGCTGAACAAGGAAAGTTTAATAAGTTATGTGGTTTTTCTTGTACACTGAAAACTAAAGAGATAGGAGTAAATTTTTACCATGAACAATGCCTTGCCTTTGCAACAGAACAATTTTGGGATGTTCCCACTTAAAATCTTAAAAACCGCCATGCTAGTCATCATCTATAATGGGGTGTTGATTGGGGACTTTTTTTAATCTATTTTTAATATAAAGTTCTTTCTGCACAACAATGTTATGGCACCTGCTACCACATGTAGATTGTGCAGGGGATTAAAAAGAATAGATTTGATTGTAGTTTCCTCTCCCAGCATTCACTATTCATGTAAAAGGGAAACCTGACATTCATTACAGTCAATCAGCTGCTAAGGCCTCCAGAACATTACCACTGACACAGACAAGCGAATATATAGGATTTATAGAATGCCATAACTTGCTGGTGTTTTTATATTTTTGCAGCAGGAAACAAAATGAAATATTTTCTCAGCACGGGCTTCCTGAGAAACTGCAGCTAAGATTTAACATATAATCATTAGTTGTTCTCTACAGTGTGAAGCAGCAGTCTGAAAGTAGAGAGTGATACTACTACTTCCTTGCTTAGTTCATGCAAACTGTTCCCATTGATGATTTCTAGAATCTGCTAATTGGCTTCGAATTTTGTTGACTGCTAAAAGAAAAGCCCCTATTTCATTCCATCAGTCCTTCCACTTATGTGAAGTCTAAGAGTGACTCCTTACCATCTCCATGGAGTTCTTGCAATAAAGAGTTTGAAAGCAGGCAAGGGCTCCCCTTCCCCTACTTCTACTGTAATCAACAACTTCATGTAGGACATGACTATTCCTATGTTAAGAGGGGTCATGCCACATGGGAACACAGTTAGGCTGTTGCAGTTTATTTCCCAGGTGAGCATCATGGATTCTATTTGGATAAGGACAAGAGGCAGCCCTGCCTGGCTTGCATAACATTCTGACTTCTTTAAAGTCATTGAAGGAAAGGTAAGGTAAATTGGCCACCTTAGAAAAATGTAAGGAAAGGGGATTAAAATCCACAGATCCTGACTCACCCTTTTGGAGACCCAGAGCAAAGTATCTATTTAGGAACTTAAAAACCAACAAACAATAATTACCCAGACTTCAGGAAAGCCCAGCTTTATTTTCAGCCTTAAAACTGCATCTCCAAGAACACTGCTAAATAAAGACTTTAAGGAAAATTATTGATGATACTTGCAGCTGAAAGAGAATCACTATCCCCCAGGCCAAATATTCATAATGAATAAATATTAATAAAGTAATCTAGTCATCAGCCATTTCAAGCTGTTTCCTCCTTCCCCATAGGACCACCTGTTGTAAAATGGTGGAAGCAGGAAACTGCAAACTCGAAGTGACTCTGAATAAATTCTCCACTATTTCAGGTTAAATAAGAATGGTAGCCTTGCAGGCAGAAAAATAAACAGCACTTCTTATTTTTAACTTGGGTTTTTAGTATCAAAGATTAGTACATTTATGCAATATATTATGTATATACCAAGTGAATTTATTTCAGTAAAGCTCAGCTAAATTCTAAAGTATTCCTATCACCTCAACAGGTTTAACATGTGGATTGAGATACTCTTAAGTATTTCTAAGCAATTGCCTTCACACTAGTATCTATGAAAAAAAGATATGGGCAGCAACCATGGATACCTATAAATCACTTCAGTGGGATATAGGAAATTGTGGGAAGGATGGCAGCCAAAATCTTTAAAAGGATTTCTGACTGGGGAAAAGTTAACCTTTTTAGTCATGATACTTCCATCAACCGACACTTCTTTATTCCAACAATCCACAATGAGTGTGGATCTACAAACTGGTTCTCCCATCCCTGCCATTATGGAACTGATCTTCTCCCATAAAAAGAAACCTTACTTTTAAAAAGCTACCCACAACTCTAATGGTCCTGTCCAGGGAGGATTTGCATTTTTATGCTGTTTCTAGAGGCAGTTTGAGAGAACTGAATACATAAAGTTGATTTAGAAAACAAAACAAAATAAATCCACTGCCATCTTGTACAACTTGTTTTCTTTCATCTTACTCCTTAGTGAACCTCCAACTTTGGACTCCCCAATTCTCTTCAACTCTGGCTTTAATATACCAGTGAGGAAACAGGGCTAAAAGAGCCACCCTCTGCTAAACAGTGCACACTTAACAGAATATTAGCATGCTATATACAAATCTCGCCAATTTCAGGATTTGAAAAAGGATTGGGGTGAGAGAGAGAGCTTAAAATCCTGCCTGCTTGACTGCTCTCTCACTTCCGCTCCTCCGCAAATCTATCACTCCTTCTCTCCCTCCCTCTCCAAAAAAGGCAAACATTTGACATCCACCGGCAGCATTTCGTACACATCTTTTTCAGAAGTAATGTCTCATTCTCCCCTTTTTTTAAAGTGATCCTCGAAGGCAGTTGTAAATGCTTTTTTCCCCCCCTGTGTTGATGCTACCCCTCAGGAACCACACAGCATGGGACCCAGAGTAAACAGGTTTCTTCTGCAACTGCTCTCTACAGCTGGCTACCTCTCTAGTTCTCCGCCTTACACATGTTTGTATGCTGGGCTTTACAACATTTTAGGCAGACCTTCCCTCTTCCGAGCAACCACAACGATGACCCCAAGGAAACTACCCCTTTCTTTCTTCCTTCTGCAGCTCCTAACACAGAAACAGGCATACACAGAAAGAGAGAGAGAGAGACGCATGCTAGCTTTGATCATTTGCTGCAAATTTTCTCCAAACGATCGGCGTTCGCTGTGTTAGTTGCAAGTGGCACATGCTTCGGTCTTTTTTTTTTTTTTTAATCCCCTCGGTTTCTAAAGGAAAAGGGGCAACATTGAATCCTCACTAAATAACACCTGGGGTAAAGAAGGAGTGGGAACGGTCCTTACCTCTCGAGGGTCTTCTTTGTTTGGTTTGCAGAGAAGAGAACGTGCCCATTACAGCACCCATTGCAACTGCTACTTGGGTGAGGGGCTATATTTTTTTGTTCCTCCCCTTCAGTGAGCAAGACACACACAAAAAATCAGTTTGGAATATCTACTAGAAAGAGGAGGAGGAGGAGGAGGAGGAGGAGTGGTGGTGGTGGCAAAAGCAAAGCACTGCAGCTCAGCGTTCAGCAGGCATTAAGCTTTTAGATCCCCCCCCCCCTTTCAGTCAACACACATGCACTGACTCACAGCCGGCTGCACTCTTATTATTCAAAACAGCTCGCCATCAAAATTTAAATGCTAGGTAGATTCCCTCAGACCAGTGCTGGCAGCAGATGCATCAAAATATTTACTGGAGCAGAGCCACACAAACACACAGGCTAATTTTTCCTCTGTTCCTTTATGGCTGCAACCAGAAGCTTGTAGATCTATAGAGAAAGCATCGATAAATCTTTTTGCATTCTAGATTAAGCTACCTCTGGGGATGGCAAGGCGAAGGTCTCCAGGGATGCCTGAGGAAACGGGCTGGGGAGCAATAATCAGTGAGCGAATGAATGAACGACAACTTACTGAATGAAAAAATAAGAGAGAGAAGCAGATGTCAAAGTTGTGGTTCTGCATAAATCTCCTTCCTAGTAATTTAAACAGACTCATACAGGGCAGGGGTGGAGTATGAGCAAGAAATAATATTGTCTTAAAATCTTCTAAGGCCAGGATGTAAGGCGACAACTTATTTCAATCAGAATACAAAAATTAATAAACCTTATCATGGCTGTAGTCCATTCAATTCGCTCCTTTTGTGTACCAGAGATATCTCCACTGCAAATGCATTTGGCATTTAATTCAAGGTGTGCAAAAGGGACTGCAAATGCTATAGAATGGAAATTCAGTAGTATAAAATGGAAAAATTCCATGAAAGATTATCCTTATTTTGATATCCATTCTTGTCATTATTCACATCTGAAATGCTACCTCCATCTTTCCTGTCAGTCATTCATCATCATTCTTCATCTGGATTATGTCCATGAGTTTAAAGGAAAGTAGATTACACTGGCAGTCAACTGCTGCCTAACATTGCATATGTTGATCATTTGACAATAAGAATAAAAAATGGAGACATGCCAGAGAAAATTCAGAGTTCAAGTAGTGAAGTTAGAATAATCGCTCACCCTTTGATTTGAACTGCACATAATTATTGCATTTTATCTTGAGGAAAAAGCTTGGGTACAAAGATTCTCTGAATTACCAGTATTTAAGAAAGCAGATTCTAGATTTGAACTCTGATTCCCAAGAAGAAAGAGTTCACAACAAGGAAAAAAAGGTTTTTGGCTAAAGCACCTGGCTTAATTTCTCGTTCTTCTGCATCTGCTGCTTTTTATAACACTTGGCTCGATAATGAGATGTGGGAAATTCAAAAACTGGCCCACTGTTTTATGTCATCTTGATTGGCTCTAATAATGGTACTATTATGGGTTTTTTTCCCTTCATGGCCCAAAATGGCTATAATTATTATTAAAAAAAGAGTTCAGCATAGTTAATATTCCACCCTTCCAGGGTGACTCTTCCTACTACTAAAAGATAGGCCAAATTAATGCTTAAACACAGAATTTATGACTAAGATGTGTCCACCCACCCTCAAATTATATTTGGGTTTTACATGATTTTAGGATTTCCTGATGCTCTTTATTTTAGGTTTACATAATGTGTCTAAAATAATGAAATATGCCTAAAATTATCATATATTAATATACCTAACATTCAGTAGAATTGAAGCAGCACAATAGTATACAAAACATTTGAAGGCAGAGCAAATAGAAATCCATTTGAAAAATGCACAAATCCATAAGGTGAGAGAGAAATCCATGATTAAATTGTGGGAGAGATATTGGCTCATAAATGTTGCTTTTATTCAACTACCTCAGGGCTGTCAAACTCATGGCCCATGGACCGGATACATGCTGGCCACGCCCATGTCCAGTTTAGCGAAGGGGGGAAAAGTCCCGAAACATCACGTGACGATGTGAGTTTGACACCCCTGAACTACATAAAGTAAAAGAAGTGTATTTTTTAAAAGGTAAACAGTTAACCAATCTACTGGTAATCAATACTGCAATACTATGCGCATGCAAGCTATAAATTTGTGCTCCAGAATCTAATATTGGTATTTCTCTAGATTCCAAATATTAGACTGGGCAAACCACTGTTGAGGATCATATTGTGTAAATTGGGGTTCTTGTTTAGAATTCTGGAAGTTGGAATCTTCCAACTTCCATTAGGAGGAAACCTAATTTGGGAAATACTTATATAAAAGTAGATGGTCAAGGCATGATCAGTAAGTTTCTTACAATATTAGAGTGTTATAGAAACATTAAGGATAAAACGTCTAACCTTTGCATGGCATGATGACAGAAACCAAACTAAGATTTATTTCAACTACAGAGGAAGGAATATCCTCTGACAGATAAACAGGGATTAACACCAGACAATCAGAAAACAGTACTCTAATAAAAGCACTACCAAGGAGAAAATCACATTCCCACCAACAATGGCAGGGCAAGTTACAGGGAGCAAACCCAACACTAACTAGCAATGGTGATGTGACCTAATCATGTAATGAAACATCTACAAGCAAACCAAGCTCAGAGAGCCCAAAGGACTCCATAATTCAGCCCTCAGCTACATATATTCTTTTCTATTGTTGACTGAAATGTCTGTAGCTGTTTCACCTAATTTGCCAGAAGCAATGTAGTAACAAATACACGTGGACAAAGCCCAATAAATAACAGTAATATTTATCTTTAATATTATTCACTTGTAGAATCTTAACGTTCTCTAAAATTGCTAGAATAGTTTCACCTACGTGGAACAGTACATATTTCTCTCAAATATCTACTTTTTTTTTCAAACTTCAGAGGCAAATGGCCATGCTAATTATAGTACAGACAACATGGATTTCACTATCTAAAATAGGATGAAAGTTTAATCTGTGATTAGTAAAGAAGGCTTGAAAGCCAAGCAAATGTTTCCAAAAACGCCAACAGCTAAACTGCAATGGATTTTTCTCTCCTATTTCTAATGAGTTACCTTTCCTAAGGAAAGAAAAAAAAAGGGGGGGGGCTTCCAATTTTCTGCCACATGCTCAGGGGGATTGTATTTCAGCCTCCTCTGGGGCAAGGTAGTTTCTAATTCAATAAAGCTCCTTCAACTCCTACTGAAGGAGTTCCTTTTCCATATCTTTTCTAGCAAATTAATTGAAGCTTGAGAAATGCAGAGCTTTAGACTACTAGAGAGGATCCTAGCTACTTCATAAAAGTGCATGACATGCACCCATTCCATATCCCACCGAAGAGAATTTCATCAAGTTTTTCTTCTAAGAAAAAAGAAAAGAAATAAGTAAACACAGATTGTTCCCTGTTAAACTGCCCAAAATAACCAAAAAGGAATAGGGTAAAAGAAATGTTAGCATAGCACTAAAGAGGGTAGAAAGAAATAACCCCAACCATCAAAGGAATAGAGTGAGTGAGCTGTCTCTGCATAGGTCATATACATATCAAAATTTACCTCACAAGAAATCAATAACCTGTCTTCTCTCCTGCATAAGCAGCTAATGTTAAGAGAGAACTGTCTCTTCTGAGAGTGGGCTGGGGTGTAAAAAGCACAGCTCTGAATAATAATCTTGGCCCTTAAAAGTCAATGATTAATTATTCTTACGAAGCACAGGTCATGTATAACTTTAACCCATTATGATTCATGCACATAGCTTAATACTATGATGTGGTTAATTATATAGATGTCATCTTTTAAAAAAGGTAAGAAATCTGGTTATGGGGACGACTAAATTAGCAAAGGCCAAAAGAATAGCTAAAAGAGGAAGAAGAAATTTATCTTTCATCTTTGGGGTAAAAATCATGAAGGACACGAGCAGAGCAAGAACATAGCTATCAAGCTGCCAATTATTTCTGTAGTTTCATTCATGGCTAACGCTTAGTAATGGCAATCTATATTCTCACAGCAGACAATTTTCCAGTTGAAATAAAGGTTTTAATTTTTAATTTTCTTATCATTTATTATTTTATTCCAAATTGCTTTTAGTGTGAAAGATGGAACATCAGCAGGGAGCGCATTAGTTGCCATCTGTGTCTTATAGCTTAGGATCTATCTAGACCCTTTTGTATTTCCCAGCACCCAAAATATAGTTGTACTGCAACAATATGTGGTATTGTAAAAGCTCAGTTCACAGCCTTGCCAAATTTTATCTTGATTTTTCATCCAAATCTCCATTGCTCCTCAGCTCAAGGAAGTAATTGTAATTGAAGAAGAAGAGTGCAATTAGATAAATTTAGGGCCCAGACTTGATAGTCTCATGAAAAGTCTCTTCTGATGACAACAAGTGTTACTTCAGCTGTGAAGTATTAAATGCAGGAGAAAAAAAATGCCCAGCCAACAAATCTCTTAATTAAAACAACAACAATAACAAAAGATAGGTGTTGCCAGCATCAGTCCTAATTTGACATTGAAATCCCTATACAAATATAGAATTGTTTATGGAGATCACAAAGTAAAACACTTTCATTTGTGTATGTATATGTATGTATATGTGTTGTATAAACTAACAAAAAGTTAAAACAAGTAAAGATTTTTATTGCTTTTGCTAAATCAACACAAATGAAAGTTAAATTAATACTGAAGCATTAATAGGAGGACTTAATACTTAGAACATCAAAATAATTATTAGAAATGGCAGTAGAACACATTGAGCTGGCAAGCAAAGGATTAAATTGCAGAAATGTACAAAACGTAGCATTATGGCCATGGGTGTTTAGGAGGCAGGGGGAAGGACAAATGATGGCATGTGAGTTGCAGCAAACTCAATACAAAGTACACCAATTCTGAACTTGCATTATGACATTGCAGAAAAGTATATATGGGGTAGAGCCTGCATAGTTATATATTAACACTCAATTCATTATTTCGACAAAAGCTCTGTTAGTTGCACACACCTGTTTTTCTATCGTGATATTTTGAGGAGACCAAAATTTGCCACCCAAAACATTGAGTGCTTTGAGATTCCATTAATCTGGTTGCTGTGAATGTGATGTGACTACTTCTTGAAATATATCTTGAAGGAGCTGATTGTGATGTTCTGGACAGACTGTATATGGAGCATTCAAAAATCTCTTGAAATTTTTTTTATCCTGAAATATCCATCTGCAGTATAAAATACTTTATATCTATTAAATTGCTGCGGTGTTTATCTAGTATGCATGCATTTTTAAGAAGAAGAAAGACATAGCTATTGAGAAGACAATTCTTATGAACTGTTGTCCATTGGATCACAAAATGTCAGTAGCATTCAGTAGCATGACACAAAATGTCATTGAACAACAAAAAATTAAATGGATATGTCCCTAGCAACCATTCACATTTGCTTTGTATATTCTATAACTCTTAAAGTTTCATCTAATAGAAAGCTATTCTACCCTTTTTTATATATAGGCCTCTTGGCCTTTCTATAAAGCTATAAACCTGTGTTTATCACCATTCTATTTTGGCAAAGGCTTTCAGAATTGATCTAATTGAGATCACACTTTATTTATTCAGACACTTTGTATCTGCTAACAGCTATAAGATTCATTATTCTATCTTTTAAAATAATGAGGATGATTGGATCCTATTGCAATACTTCTCCAGATCTTATGGTGTGGTTGGGTTAAAAAAAAATGCTGGTACAGAGGCTACCTGGAGAAGTCCTTGCAGTATTCTTGATAAAAATTTTCAGAAGTGGTTTACTATTGCCTTCTTCCTAGGTTGAGAGAGAGGGACTGGACCAAGGTCACCCAGATGGCTTCGTGCCCAAGGTGGAACTAGAACTCACAATGTCCTGTGAGTTTAGCCTGATGCCTTAATCACTTCACCAAACTAAATTTATATTAGTGAGATATAATTTATAGCTCTATGTATGTTTACTTGGAACCCTACTTAGTGGGACTTAATCATAGCGAAATATATTTAAGACTGTGAACTAGTTAATGGCGGCTAAAGCTGGAAAAAACTTATATATCCTTATAGCAGTGTAGAGACATATTGTGCACTGCAGGGCATCCTGCTGATTACCTATTTCTTCATACTGCACAGTTATATTTTCTAATGGAACACCATGGCATCTTTTTTCCTCTGTCACATTCTTGGAAGTATCAGTCCAGCTGCTGAAACTCTTCCAAAAGTAACCTGGTTCTATGTCACAATTCCCATTCTAAAGGACAAAATGGAACTTATTCTGCATGATGTGGATATATAAGATAGGAATAAAATCCAGCAGATTCTGACAGGTTCTGGAGAACCAGTAGTGGAAATTTTGAGTAGTTCAGAGAACCGCCAAATGCCACCTCTAGCTGGCCCCATAGTGGGGTGGGAATGGAGATTTTGCAGTATCCTTCTCCTGCCATACCTGCCAAGCCATGCCCGGCAAGTCACACCATACCACGCCACCAATCCATGCCCACAGAACCAATAGTAAAAAAAATTGGATTTCACCACTGAACTCAGGGCATTTCTTCAACTGTTCCTTTGATACCTATTCTAGGCAAATCTTAATGGTGTTTTTACAGGTGGTTAAATGGTTTATTATATTTATCTATATAATAACCTTCGTTATGAAAAGATTCACAGTCCACATAAGTGTTTCCCAACTTTGCCACTTTTACAAACATGAAAACAGATATGTTGATCTATGCCTTGTTGGAGTGATATTAAGCAATTATTGCTCCTTACTCTTTTGGTAGGAAAGTTTTTGGTAGGACACTACTACAAGGAACCTGATTGGTATTTAATAAAATCTGTCCATTTTATAAAGTTTCTCCTGTTTCACAATACCAAGCAAGATATTCATTAGTCCTGTATATGCATATTTTGTTTTGTTTTACAGCAGATAGAGTGAATATCTTGAAATAAGCATTCTGTTGATGCTGTTGATGGCCATTATGAGCAACAGTTGACTGAAAGCTATAGGAACATGTCACAGGACAGTTGCAAAACATATTTCCCCATTCTCACTTTGTATTAGTTATCACTATAAATTCAGCAGCAGAGACCCAAAATACAATTAAAAAATTAACTCAAATGATAGTCCTTGTCCATAATGCACTGATAAGCTCCATATATTGAACAGATCTTTCTACCCCTTTAGCTGTCAACACAGCTCTGCACCAAAGCTCTGCTCCAAAAAGGGAGGGAGGGAAGGAGGGAGGGTACTACCGCAGACTTACTTTTTTTTAACTTTATTTCACATTTATATACCGCTCCTTCTCCCTTGCGGGACTCAGGGCGGTTTACAGTCAGATTTAAAAACATA
>JANHFK010003122.1:22816-34881 GCA_036250565.1 Sibynophis collaris | reverse complement strand
GCAGGAGTCTTCTCCAGCACCATAGTTCAAAGGCCTCAATTCTTTGGCGCTCAGCCTTTCTTATGGTCCAACTTTCATAGCCATAAATTGCAATTGGGATAACCATAGCCTTGACTACATGCACTTTTGTTGGCAGGGTGATGTCTCTGCTTTTTAGAATGCTATCTAGATTAGGGTAGAGTAATAGGTAGTAATATATAGTAATAGGTAATAGTAAAATAGTATATCGAATAATATATAGTATAAGCATTGTCATAGTAATAATCATTGAATAATAAGACAATGGAATATAATAATTGTCATAGAAGTATGGGAAGAATATAGAAGGCAGTCATCTATAATTTTTAATGCTTATTTTTAGAAATTAAACGTCTCTTCAATCTTTTCAGGGAGATATCTGTCGAGGGTTCAGTGCTTTTGTGTCTCTTTTGAGTTTGGGCCAATCTAATTGGATACATTTTAAAAAAAGAACCTATGACAATAGACTTTAAGGTGTTTTTTTTTTACATTATCCTATTAGCAATCAAAATCTTTCCAAAAATACAAGTAATTTTGGGGAGTTTTTCTTTTTGAGTTTGAGAGCAAACTAGGACACCCAAAGTCCTTACTGCTGTGTTTTCACCAGATATGTTTTGTATAACCAGGATAGCTGCAGGCATGCAAAGTTGCATGGTATAAAATTCCACTTACACCCCTCCCCCCCACACACACACTTCTGCACCCCGTGCACGCATACACTCCTGTTTCGGCATTCATTGCCGAAAAGATTCACCAACACTTGGACAATCAGTCTGAAATGGTATAGGCAGGGCTTCCTGACTGAGCCATTCCAGACCTTCCAGACCCATTCCAACTCTGTCTTTCTGTTATTATAAACTGCAACTCTAGTGGTTCTAAATTCTAAAATAAGAGATAAGAGTCTATTTTAACTGCATTATAGTTTATTTATGCAGCATAAATTCTTCCTCAAAGTATTTAATACTTTGTAATGTTACATTCTTAGCATCAGTCTTAAGTATTTTATAAACAAAGAACAAAGGCAGAAGACCAAACGTATACCAAAGTGTAATTTACAAGACTGAACACAAAGTCAAAACAATTAATCTTGATTTTTATGTGTTATTTCTAAGATTAGAAGCAGTATAAAGAGACTGCCATTAAAGAATGGATATATCAATGTTCTTTTACCAATTTTTTTGTTTTCTCACTCACAAGTTCTCCCTGCAAAAGCTACACAAAAATGGACCTGCATTTTAGTCCTCGACTTATGACAACAATTGGGACTAGAATGTCTGGTACTCAGCAGTATGGTCATTAGTGAGTCATGCCCAACGTTACCTTTTTTGCTATGGTTGTTAAGCAAGTCACGTGGTTATTAAACAAATCCAGATTCCTCATTAATTTTGCTTGTTGGAAGCACCTGGGAAGAGTGTAAATCAGGGGTGGGTTCCACTTAACTTCGCTACCGGTTTGCAACTGGAGTGCATGTGTGCATGCTCGCTTCGCTCGTGTGTGGCGCTTCTGCATATGCACAGAGCATCCATGTTGACATCTGGCGGGTGAGTGGAGCCTCCCACCGCGGCTGCTACCGGTTTGCAAGATTCAGAGCGAACCGGTAGGAACCCACCACTGATGTAAATGGTGATTACCTGACCTTGAGACACTGAAATTGTAAATACTTGCCTGTTGCCAAGCATCCACATTTTGATTCTACTATTAACATTGCTCTGTACATAGCATAGATTCTTATGCACACATTTCCAGTCTGAGTAACAGTTTGGAAGCTGTGAAGCTAATTCTTATAAAAAATTCAGAGCAAATGAATGCTTTCTCCCTCTCTCATGTGGTCTTCTCATAGGTACCTAGCTGACCCCTGATACAGTGAGATATCCCACAACTATGACTTGCAGTTTTACTGCTCCATTGACTTTACTTGTGGAAAGCCGGTTGTGAAGTGCACAATGGCAATCATGTGACCAGGGGATAGTGTGATGGCCGTAAATGTGAGGACTGATCATAAATATACTTTTTCTTCACTTTGAATAATCATTAAATAGGATAGTCATTAAATGAGGCCTACAATATGCAAAACTGGAACCAGAGTTTGGAACAAAACAAAATGGAGGAGGTAGAGATTGGAAATTAAACAAAACTTATAAATTTCTTCTATGATGTTGCTTCAGCAATGATTCACAATCAACTGAGCTCTTAATAGTACGAACGGCAATACATCCATATTTTAAAAGGACATAGGGCCATACCTTAAGATTTAAATGTTGGTTGCAGTGTGGCTGATGGGTTGTAAATGAAATTTAGAGTTTTCATCTTCTGTTTCTGTGACTGAAAATAGGGAAATAATTGTAGTAGATTCTCAAATAGGGAAATCAATGGCTGTCTGGATCACCTTCTTTGTCAGAAGCAGATGTTAAAGAATCGGGGATTAAAATCTAATAAAAATGGGATGCTGAGTTAAATAGGCTTTTTGTCTGTTGCACAGCAGCAGTTTGTATTATGATCTTACTATTGTTGACTTAGTTGGATTTGAGAATTTAACAGCTAAGAGAATAGATCTATATTTTTCTTCAGAATCAAGAATTCGGTATTTTTAGAAGATCAGAGTACCGATACAGAATCAAACTCCAACTACATTGTCCATGCAGAACTTTCACTAAAAAGAAATCAAGCAGAGGCTGAATAGCTTTTGTCCTGGTGATGGACTAATTACCACTCTCCTGCTCACTGAAAGGGCAATGATATTGTCTGTTTTACTATTGAGAAAAAAATAGCTGTCAAAATAACAACACTCTAGGTGTATGTTATGAAATAGATGTCAGCCGTTGGCAGATAAAGCTGGGTGAACAAGAGGAGGTGAATGGTAAAGTGTAAATGAGGCTGATTAAAACCTGTGGACAAAATGTTGAGGGTTAAGAAGAAAGATGATAAGTCTAATATCAGTCAATATAATGGATAGGAAGAAGGAATATCTGTTTGGATTTAAATTAGGCAAAAACAATCCGAAGCTTGGAGCAGCATGTTCAATATGTGCATTTACAGGAGAAATTTTAATTATATAAAGAAATCTAGATGAGAACAGAAAGAGAGAGAGAGAGAGAGAGAGTATCCATATACCGACTCAAGGAATTGACAAAATGGTACGTATTACTGGAGGTACACAAAGTACAACTATAGGCAAAGTTATGGGTCAAATATATTCAAATATATTGTGTAAGGTAATAAAATATTGTGTAAGGTAAAAGTGGAAAAGAAAAAAGAAAAGCTTTTTTTCCCTTTTTTTTCCCCTTTCCCCTATACATTTTCTTCTTCCCTTTCTCCTTCCCTATTTTCCCATTATTTTCATTTTTTCTGTATTTCTGTATTTTATAGTTTCATAAACTAATACAAATGTGAACTGACCAGGATTCACGTATATTTGAACAGCTGTGCCATCTTCAAAAACAAAGCCCCTTATTATTATTTTTTAAGGCGCAAAAGCTTAGCAGTTCCCAGGCATGATTAATGTTTCCAAAGTACACTGTCAAACTTCCCTGGAGATCTATGCCTCTATGGGTTCTGAAACTCAAAACAATATCAAAACATTTCAAAGTTAGTTCAGGCATGGCAGAGCATTCACTTAATCAAATCATTAATGCATTTCTACATCTCAGCTTGTCAATTATTGATAGGTCTAGACATAAGCATGAAGGAACTGAGCTGGCCTTTTACAGTACATTCTTTCTAATATAATACAGACTTAATAGTTCCTGCCTCCCATTTGACAGATATTTATGAACAGACAACCTGAGAGAATGTATTTTCTCCCACATCATCAAACTGTCTTGCATCAAGCATTTTTATCAATGTATTTCTCTTGTAAATATTCATAAATAAAATCAGTCTCTCAATATTTGGAATATTTGTATTATGCCTCCTTTAACAACTTTTCTTTTTAGATATGTTATCTAATTGTATAAGAAATACAATGGCACCATATATTTTATGACTTTCCTGGTCATGCTACTTTTGCTAATACAGATCACTGGTTAACTTGGGTCAGAGTTATAAAACAGTTGTGTTCTAACAAAAAGCTGTCAGATATTTCTACCCACATTCCTTCACATTTCACTTTTCTGTTTCATGCTTCTTCTTGGTGGCTTTCTGAATTTGATTCATGATGAAAATTATGGAATTCATTTAATTTAATCAACATTCAACAGCACTGATAATGCTGCTTCTCTCATAATCATCTCTCTACTATCAGGCAAGATCCTAAGTGTAGAGCAGTAAGACACAAAAAGAGCTCTGCAAAGCTTCAGATTCAAAGACAAAATGTTATTTTGGGGTATAAAGGAGCAGACATATAGCACCTGTCTGCAGCTCTTTATATAAGCTGCATTGTGAAGATCATAAGTCTGCCCTCCACAAGTGCATCATAATTCCAGAAAAAGAGCAACTAATAGATTGTAGACATGGGTTATATTCCCCCCCCCCATTCTGAAGCCTTGAATTCAAGGTGTTGCACAGCCTACTACACAGAGAGACAACCATAATTTTTTTTAGGCATTTGCCTGCTCTCAGGCATTCAGACATTTGAAATATTGGAAATTATGATCAGTACCAGCAGAGCTGCATTTAAGTACAGCTAGTACTGATCACAATTAGTTGCAGGAAGTGAGCCATTCATAAAATATGATCACATAGACCATGCCTTTCAATAATCAGTAATCACAAAGGGTTCTGCAAGCAACCTAGCATTTTAGTGTCTTGGTACTATAGATGAAGTGGAGTTGAAATCCATGACTGCAAAGTCTGAACTTTTAAGCCTTGACTCCTGTGCTACTGCCTGGTTAACTCAATAGTACTTCATCTAGATTTTACTTTGTCCTTCTCCTGTTTCTTGGAAGAAGAACCAGTGAAGAAGGCCATAGGAGTCTAACCACATTTAATTAACAGAATAACAGAATTGGAAAGGGCCTCGGAAGTGTTCTAGTCCAATCCCCTGCTCAAGCAGGAGATCCTAAATTATTTCAGACAAATGGTTGTCCAAAGCCACAGATCCTTTGGATTAATTAGTATTAGTGTGGAAACAGTAAGTGTCAATTTCCTATGTCTGCTATTTCAAAAAAAAGAACTGTGAGCCACTGAAGCTAGGTGCTAGCACTACTAAATGACTCACCCAAGTAAATAAATAAAAAATAAATCCTCCAAGTCCTATGAACCAGGTGATTAGAAACAGATGGTTCTAAGTTAATACTTACAATATTTACACATCTGTTTTAGCAGTCTGCCTGAAATGAGCCATCAGATTATCCCTTTAGGTTTTTAAAATGTTTTGTTAGCCAGCTGGCCTTTTTTCTTCAAGTTAGATTGCTTCTGGTACTAATTATGTGGGTATGTTGCTATCAAAGTTCCTGAAGGAGATGAGCCACATAAAGCTTTCTGGCTTCTTCTTGGTTTCATATTCAAATTATGCCCTTACTCTCAACTGGCCTCTCTACAGCAATGCTGTAGTGGTGGTTGCCATCATGTACTAAAATCATGCTCACAGTAGTTATTTAGTTGACTTTATGATTGAAGGGAAGAATTAGTAAATGATAGCAGGCATGTGATTTATTAACCTTTCCTACTGTACCAATTGCTGATACATTCACAGAATAGAATTGCTGTGAGAAAGTGTTGCATATCTTGTTAATGAGTTAGCATTTGCATTTGAATTTATCACTAACTGAAAGAGAAAATTCCAGGAATGTAACCTTTTAAGCAGCCAATGAATTAAAATCTGAATTTAATTAAGATACTATGGAAGCTCCTAGAAACTAAAAAGCTACCTGTCATGTAAGAAAGACAACCAAATACCATAATGAAAAACCCAAATATGCAATATAATTAAGGCTCTCAGATACAAGGTAATCTTAGTCTCATGAAAAAAAAATTGACTGTCCTTTAATTCAAGGTAGATGGGAAGACTGAAAATACATATATTTAGTAATTGATATGCCACACAGAATCAAATAATACATATCCTATTTTTTAAAAAAATCTATTTCCACTCATGTTGTAAAAACCAGATCATGGAAAAATAATGCATTTCATGTGTCACAGAAATTATAAAGGTTGAAATTAATTTTCAGGTCACAGTTTCTGCACCCACAATTTGGATTGGTCTCCAAGTCAATATTGGTATGGGGACTTATGCGGGCAGAAATTCAATTTTAATTGAGGAGCAAAATACCAGGCCAAAATTATCCGACAATGAGTTTCTCTTATAAATGTCAGGTTTTATGCTTGCCAACTGACTGCCAGACAGATGCAGGTATAAAATGTGTAGCTTTATGAGAAAAAGCAATAGAGGGGGGAGGGAGTGTTTTCTCTCATATGCAGAGAGAGATATTCCATTCGATATTTTGGAAGGAAAAAAATCTTTTAAAACCAAGCAACTGAAGTTGCTAGGTAAAGACTGATAAAGGAAGTAACTTTTCCCAAACCTCTAGGTAATTTTTTTGTAATTTCCAGGAAAAGTGGGAGTCCAGGAAATCTAAAGTAGAAAAACAGGGGTAAGAATTCTAGGAAGAAATTTAGAATTTCAATTTTGAAATTTATTTCCCTATGCTGTGTAAATTCCCAGTGATGATTCACAAAGCCTTAAGCTTAGATTGAACCAGACTTGTTTAGACCACCTATTTTTCAGAATCAATCTACAAGTCTTAAAGTTCATCTCTGCAACAAATCGTAACATGTAGTAATTTCTCCCCAAGTACAGCTGCATCCTCTGTCACTTTTGATGAATGGATGCAGCAACCTTGGATTTATCAAAAAAGCTAAGCAAGATCAGAGCCAGGGCTTTATGCTAGACTTGGATTTTGTTTTAAAGCTTTCTGGAGGTAGCAATAGTAGTTCTATATTGTTACCAAAAATAATGTGGAAATGTCCATAAAAGCAGCAAGAGTTGAGCTTGATTAATAAAAATCAGATGTATAGACACTGCCTGGGTTCCATAAGACCTGATTTTCAAAAACCTGACAAAACAAATTTATTTCCTAAAAAGCCATAAATCATACAAATTTGTCCCACTCGCCTAATCTAGAATGTTGAAGGGGCATATGATATATGAATGAATACTACAGAATGAGGCATTAGGTTGGGCAACATCTTTACAAGAAACTCTTATTTAGAGACTTTCCTATGTTGATCTCAGACCTTCAAAGTAGATCAGACTAGAAAACCAAAGTCATGCAGATACAACACTACTTTTATTATAATTTACCGTTTCCCCCAAAATAAGATATCCCCTGATAATAAGCCCCAATTTTGAGTGCATGGCAATAAGGCCAAGCACTTATTTCATGGTTCAAAAAAATATAAGACAGGGTCTTATTTTCAGGGAAACATGGTATTATTATTTTTTGCAATCTCCTGTCTTTAAGGTCATTCCTTTTGCCCACTATGCCATCTTTTATCTAATCATTTTTCAAGACAATTATAAATTTGGTTTGGGGGCACCTGCTCTATTTGATTTTTTTTTTAAATGAGGTTATACATTTTTTTTAATTGCATGGTTATATAAACTGGGGAGTGACTATAAAACATTTTCTTGAGATAGTAAGAAGAAAAAAAGCACATTATAAAACCTATATATCTATATGTGTATATATATATATCTTATATTATTTATACACACATACTTTAATATACATCACATACATTCTCTCTCTATCTTTCTCTTCTATTACATGCCATAAATACTGCACACTTATATATGTGTATCAACAAAAGCTTGGTGCAGTGCAGCATTAGAGCTAATAAGGTTAATCCTGGATGCAATTATTGCTACTTGAAATATATTAAGGACAAGAACAAAAATAAAACATTCAACACTGAGAATCTGAAGTAACTCTTCATTAGCACAGTACACTACAATAAAACTGCATTACAAGCACTAGATGAAGTCAAATATAAACATACATACACACAACACATAATTTTACACGTATATACACAAGGACATAATAATACCACTTCATTGAATATGGGAACCAAACACAGATACAATACATTGCACAGTGCTAAAATGGCATGATTTCTGAATGTTCTGATTTATTGGATAACCTCCAGCTTTACTCTTAGGATGTTGTCTGAACCAATGATACAATCAGTTATTAAAAGTATAGCTTGCTGTATATTTTCCTTTCTCTTTTTTTGGATTTTTTTACTCTTTTTCTGTAGGATTAGATCCTACAAGGTACAATTTTCACAATACTATGGCATTATGTGATGATAGTAATCTCACCCTTTTTATATAACTGAAGTGAACATAACTAATACTCCTACTTTCCCCACAACCACCAAGGTTTTTTAATGAATTGGATTATACATACAGGTAGTCCTCGACATACAATCACAATTGGGATTGGGATTTTCATTGCCAGGTGGCTGTACAGCGAGATTCACATGACATCATTAAACGATTGCAATCTTACCACTCCTAGCTGCTGTTGTTAACCAAGAAACATGTGTCAAATACAGGGAGTCCTGGGTAAGGAGTAAAGGGGTGCTAAAGGGGGCTGAAGTGGCCCTGGGAAATTGGGAATAGGCTGTGCATGAGATGGAGGTGTGCTGCAATATGGTGCAAAACCAAACCCACCCCTGGAAGTCTCAGACACTCGGTGTCACAATTCCTGCAACCCTTCCCACCCATGTATCTCCTCACGCCATTTCTGCCCTTTTGGCTGCCCTTGCAAAGTGACAGCAGCAGATGTGCAAACTTCCACCACACCCAGACCTCTACTTCACCCACAGCGTCATTGCTGCCAATGACAAATACCACCTGAAGTCCCTCACTATTGACCTTTGCACCTCATGCTGTTCGTCAAGCCACATGGCCCATACTTTTCCCAATCCACATGTCCCATTTTTGAAAACCTTTGGATCTTTCCCAGGTCTTGAGAGAATGGGTGTACTATTTAGAGGAGGAATGGCATACCCAATTTAGAGAAAGAGATCTTCTGAAGCACCTAAGTATGGAGCTCCTGCCATGGTGACGTTCATTGGTGATAGCAATAGCCAGTGGTGTGGGCTTGAAATGGTATTCTCAGTGGCAGCAATGGTGCTTGGACTGACATAGTGGGTTGGATGAGGGATAGCTAGCTGAGACTGCTGAAGTTCCTGGATCTCTACTTCAGCCCCACTCTCAATGAGGCCACCAAAATGTGTATTGTACAGGTCAGCCAAAAGCAGGGATGAAATCCAGTAGGTTCTGACAGGTTCTGGAGAACCAGTAGCAGAAATTTTGAGTAGTTCAGAGAACCGGCAAATACCACCTTTGGCTGGTCCCAGAATGGGCTGGGAATGGAGATTTTGCAATATCCTTCCCCCAGGAGTGGGGAGGGAATGGAGATTTTGCAGTATCCTTCCCCCAGAGTGGGGAGGGAATAGAGATTTTGCAGTATCCTTCCCCCAGGAGTGGGGAGGGAATGGAGATTTTGCAGTATCCTTTCCCCAGGAGTGGGGAGGGAATGGGGATTTTGGAGTATCCTTCCCCTGCCACACCCACCAAGCCATGCCACCAAGCCCCACCCACAGAATCGGTAGTAAAAAAAATTGGATTTCACCACTGCCTAGAACCCATTAAGAATGTACCAGCTGATGGCCTGTATCTTGTTCTGAGACGCTATCTGAAAGAGTCATCTTCCATCCAAAAAAGATGGGAGTGCTGATGAATTCCTATGTCGTTCATTTAATCATGGAGAAAATCTATCTGTCGATAACAATGATGACACATAATTAATCAGACCAATCAATCCATCTTTTTTCCTAGCCAAGTTCATGTCCAGCAACAATATAAGGCTTGGCTAGAGGTGGTCCCTATCTAATCTTTCTTTCTTTAGATATGATTACAGCGATCTCATTAAGCCTAGAATGGGGATGAAAATTTTACCAGTTTGCACAGAATGAGAGATGGAGGCATGCCGTTGTGTGATTGTGTGTTCCATTCATGAGGCCCCACCATCCATCTTCATTCCATTTGAATTATATTTAGAAAAAAACACAGAAATGTACAACAGACAGAAACTAGCAATCCAGGCATAATTTCACAGCAGAAATCACAAACTGGACTAATAATATATTAATTTTCTCAGCTTTGGTTCATTTTAAGTGCACTTCTGTGACCTTGACTCTCTTCCACTCAACATATTTCAGATTTTTAAAAACTCTATTGCAAAGAAATAAAACAGTGTGCACACGTTATGATTTAAAGACAGTGGAAGTATTCATTTTAGCTTTAAAAAAAATAACATCCATAAAGCTAAAGAACAGCCAAGGCATTGTTTAAAAGCCAAGATTTTATTGCAAGCTGTTATTGAAATTCAGGGTGGTCTTCCTTCTCCGGCAAATATGGGACTTTTTAGCTGAAAAAGTTACTAAACACTGCTTGGAATTTAAACACCAGAACATGCATAGTTTTATGATAAATTCTGGACTGTGATGACCTTCAGAATGCTTTGTCAACTTGGTTACCTCTTTTGATAGTAACTTCAATCATCCCAAACAGCAGGGCCATTATATACTGCAGGCTTCCAAAAGTCAGGATCATGCTGCATAATCATGGTTAGAGTAGAAGAGAGACTATAAGAAAAATTGCTTGAATCTAAAGCTCTCACTGCCAATGCTGGTGCTCCTACCAATTCTTTAATTGTAGCTCACCCTACCTGGGGATCATGAGAATGTGGAAAGCTGGACTAGAATATTGGAATAGGAGAAATTGGTCCATACTCTCCCCTTAGGCACAAAATTCACGCTGTTACCCTGGGTAACTAGGTTCATATATTGTGCTAAACTATAATGCAGCACAGTAGGCTTGGCTTAGTGCAATATGGGATCCCATTCTTTGTGTTTTGGCTTCATCAACAACTGTAATCAAAGATCCCATGTTTTAGCATACTATACGACTGGCCAAGCAAACATTGAGGAAGTTTGTTAAGATAAAATATATGAAAGTTCCTTAAAGGAAGAAGGAATGAATAGAATAACAGAGTTGGAAGGGATCCTGTAGGTTATCTAGTCCAACCCACTGCTCAAACAGGAAACGCTACATCATTTCTGACAGATGGCAGTCCAGTCTCTTCTTGAAAACTTCCTGTGATGAAGCTCCATCTCCCTTCCTCCAATCAGAACTGGGTTCATCAAATTTGCAATATTTCTAATTACAAAGGCTGAAAAAAAATGTAGCTCATTTTGAGTGAAAATTTGGAAGAACATTTTGGATTGAATTATTGCTTTTTATTTGTTTTCTCACCATTACTTAGCAATTTTGTGCGATAGTTTAATATTAGCTGCAGCTCCAGGTTTTCAGAAGTCTTCAGGCAAGTGGGTCCTTTCTTTTCCATGTGTTTCTAGCACTTTGCATTGTCAACCAATGAAAGAGGAGAGAGAACTGAAGAACAGCAGCAAAAAAACCCATCTCAAAAAGATAAAGAGAATTGTGAACAAGGAGTGACAATTATGATTCTTTTCAGCTTATAGTGACTCATACAAGTTGTCCTCTCCATCTTAGCCACGCAGAAAGAATGGATGACAATAGGAAGATGAGCAACAAGGCAACTGTCCTCTCATGGTGGCATGGTTTCCAGCAGATGCATTGATGCCAATCAATAACATTAGCCCCATAGAGAAGGGGAGTTTGAGGGTGAGAAAATGGGATTTGCCAATGGTGAATTGGAAGTTGACCTGATCCCATTGAAGGCTTCTTAGTTAACCTGATTAGATACTATCCTTGGTTTGAGCAATGGGAGATAGACACAATCAACTAATATGCAAAACCATAGTTTATAAGCCACTAAATCAAAACTAAGCAAAACACATAGTGGCATTGAAAAATAAATACAACTGGATCCTGTGGATGCATATTTTGAAATTTGTCAGATTGGTGGGTTTCTTCTTAATACAGCTTCCATCCAGTTCCTTCCCATGCTTTCTGATCAATTCTCATCAGCAGGTAATGTTCTACACCAGGAGTGTCAAATTTGTATCATCACATCGTTGTCACATGACGTATTGTGACTTTTTCCCCC
>JANHFK010003122.1:1523-12592 GCA_036250565.1 Sibynophis collaris | reverse complement strand
AGCTGTTGAAAATACCTGCTGGTTGCTAAGCATCCAAATGTTGATCACGTGACCATGGAGATGCTAGGACAGTCATAAGTGTGAGGACCAGTCATAAGTCACTTATTTTTAAGGGCCATTGTAACTTTAATGGCCGGTTGCTAAACATAAGTCAAGGACTACCTCTGTTGGGTGTTTCCCTGCATCTGATCAAAAGTCTGTCGGGATGCAACCAAAACTATTAAGATTGAACAGGGTTGACTGCCACTTACCAACAGCAGAGGCATTCTGGGTATCCATACAAGGCAGAGAAAGCCAGCAAGGGATAAAATGGCCATGAAGACACAATCACTGCCTTTTGCACACACAATTCTGTAATTATGCAAATATGAAAGGGAAGAACCTGCATTGTGACATCACAATGCACATGGCTTTGGTATCATTGTGGTTAGCTGCGAATGTCTCTGAGAGCAATGGCAGAAAAGGCGCTTTGCCTCCACCTTGTCCTTGTGAGCACCTGGAGAGAGGCATGATCTTGCAGGGAATATTCAAAAGCCATGAAGAGAAAACAAGAAAGGCAGGAACATTCCTTAAGTCTTGGGAAAAGCAGTAACAGGCCCTGGCTACTTGCAGCTTTAAGATGTGTGGACTTCAACTCTCAGAATTCCACATGCTGGCTGGGGAATTCTGGGTTTTGAAGTCTACACATCTTAAGGTCTCTTGAGGTTGAGGAACACTCCTCCAAAGAATCAGAGAGAAGCCAGCCTGAGCCTCTTGTATCACCTTTCCCAGACTGGGGAATTCTGGGAGTTGAAGTTCACGAGTCTTAAAGGTGCTGAAGTTGAGAAATCCTACCCTGGAGCATAAGAGGGAGGGGAGGTCAAACCCAACCAGATTTGCAAGGTTCTGTTAACAAGATTCGATCTCAATAAAACAGTTTGATTTTCAATTCTGATCTAGCAATTCTGACAGCACCACTGTATGAAGAACAGTTGCAGGATTTGGATATGGCTAGTCTAGAGAAAAGAAGGACTAGGGGGAACATGATAGCAGAATTCCAGTGATTGAGAGGCTGCCAAAAAGAGGAAGGAACCACTTTATTTTCCAAAGCACCAGAAGGCAAGACAAGAAGCCATGGATGGAAACTAATCAAGGAGAGAAGCAACCTAGAACCAAGGAGAAATTTCCAAACAGTGAGAACAATTAACCAGTGGAACAACTTGCCTCCAGAAGTTGTGGGTGCTTCACTGGAGATGCTTTTTTTAAAAAAAAAAAGTTTATTTATACATTTTTATTTTTATACATTTTCACATTACACACATACGTGCTTAGCAAACAGCGTTATTGTCTGGATCATTTTGCTTATATAATAATACTTTTCCCGCTCTTAGTTTCTACCTCTATTATCCAACCGTTTGTAAAACAAATCCCATGTTGGATTCTGGAGGTTCTTAAGGAGAGACTAGACAGCAGACTTCTTAAGAAACTAGTCCCATGACAGCGAACCTACGGCACACGTGCCAGACGTAGCATGCAGCGCCCACTTTGTGGGCATGCGAGCCGTTGCCCCAGTTCAGCTCTGCAGCGCATGTGCATGCACCTCCTGCCAGCCGGCTGGTCTTTGGGTCTCTGTCATGCAGGCACGGGGTGGGGTGGGGCATGTGCAGGGAGCCATGCATGCATACGCAGTGTGTGTGGTGTGTGCAGGAGGTGCACACTGATGCATGGGGGGCATGCGCGAGGGGCCTGCATGCGTATGCACGGGGGCGAATGCAAGTACACCATGCACGCATTGCATTTCGAGCACCACGCTTTGGCCACTCGGTCCGGAAAAGGTTAGCCATCACTGGACGAGTCTGAAACAGATGAGACTTGTTTGAAATGGTATAGGGCAGAGGTGTGAAACTTGCAGCCCATGGGCCGTATGCATCATACACTGGCCACGCCCACCCCCGTTTTAGCGAAGGGGGAAAGTTGCAATACATCATGTGATGACAACATGATGCCGCAAGCTTGAAACCCCTGGGATAGGGTCTAATGCTTGAGCAGGGGGTTGGACTTGGACTACAACACCTCCAAGGTCCCTTCCAGTTCTATTCGGACAAACTTCAGAGCCATCAAGTTGGCCAATGTGAGAAACCAAGTACTGGAGGTTTTTGGCCATTACAGGGGGATGGATTAGAACTTGGCAGTTTTAAGACTTGTGGACTTCAGCTCCCAAAATTCCCCAGCCAGCCATGCTACTCCTACATGGCTACACTGTGTAAATCCGACACTGATTTGCCACGACTTTTGGAGTATGTTTTCTTGCTGGGCACCCTACATATAGGTTAATAAGCTTATAGGTTGCACCCTACATATAGGTTAATAAGCTTATAGGTTGCAGGTTAATAAACTTATAGGTTAATAAGCTTAGCACAGTCAAAGATCCCCTTTAAGGCTTCAGGAGACTTTCTCACCCATCTGGGTAGGAATTGAACGTGAGATCTTTTGAGTAGCAAATGTATTAGTGTTGAATTAGAATCCTGCTGTATGATTTGCAAAGAATACTCTGCAAATCATACGATAGGACTCTAATTCAACACTAATACATATTTATGTTTGTGTGTAAGTTCCAGCATAACTCTGGAACGCCTCTAGCAATTTCAACCAAACTTGGTACACAGATGACTTACTCTCTGGAAAAAAATACTGTGGGGATAAGACACCCCTATCACCCTTCAGGGGGTGTGTTCTGTTAAGATCTGTTGTGCCTTAAAATGGTTTCTACTGTACTGCCTTAAAATGGCTTCTACTGTGCAGCACAGTGGAGTTGCCATGGTAATGGCTTCACAGTACTCCACAAGGGGGCTCCCTCTGGTAAGGGGGAAAATCCAATATTAGAAATTATATTTGGTCCAGACATTTTCAACAAAGCTTTGATTATTCTTGAGGACAAATGTATGGCCATGGTCAATAAAACATTACTGCAACTCAGCCTGCCTCCCACGGCATGATGTACTTCAAGTAGATTACATACCAGAAAAGAACTACAACATCGAACAGCTTAGTGCATATATTGCAGACAAGAAACCACTTCTAAACCGAGATCAGAAAAATGCATACCAAATGATCATGGATCAGCTAGCAAAACAACAAGGTGGTATCATTTTATTTGATGCTTCTGGGGGCACAGGGAAAACATTTTTAACTACTTTAATTCTTGCCAAAATCAGGGTTCAGGGTCTTCCTGTCTAATACAGGATTGGGATAAATAAATACCCAGGCAAAACTGGGTTATCAGCTAATATAAATATAAAACAATCTCTTATTCGGTGGTTACAAAAAAACAATTCTTGTTTCTGAAGCTTTACACACACTTCTCCCCAATATCTAGGGTTCCTTGGTTTATTCACTTCCTTTTGCAATGAAAACTTTTCCCCACACTTAAATCTTTTCTGGTCTTGTAAAAAACTGATAATCTACCAATGTAATGATGAGCAGGAAGAAATGTCTTTTCTGTAATTAGAAATAACCCTAATAATATAAAAGGGCAAATATTTCATTGATCCAAAAGTACAGCCTGGCTCATTGGAAGACTTCCCTGAATTACTGCAGTTTAAACACACATTTTTTCTCTCTCTCTCTCTCTTCTCTTTTATCATTTGCACTATCTGTGACCTGAAGAGTCATCTCATAATTTAACTGCTTGCTTTCAGGCACTTCCTTAAAGCTGTTAGCTACACCTGCAGTATAGTTTCCAAGTGACTTCTTGGAGATCATTCAAGACCCCAACCTCCACTTCATTAAACCAGATATCCAAAGGACGTAGCATAGAAGACACTGAGACAGCCTCTCTTGGAGTTGTGTTTTTTTTTTCCAGAAGTCCCCATGGCAATACTATTGATTCAAGAAGTGTGATTTTTTTCCCCCCTGTGAAATATAACAATGTCTCAAGGGCAAACCTGAGAAAAACAACTCCCATTAGTTAGCTATAAAAAAGAGAGAGATTTGTAGGTCAGGTACTGAGGTATAATTATGTGTAGTAAATTCAACACAGACAGCTATTCCAATTAATTTTCTTTATAAAGATTTTTGTAACATACTAAAGTTCACTGGAGATCAGATTGAGGATGAGGAGCAGAGATTATTTTTGTTGTATCTGAGTACAGCACAGAATAAATACAATGAAATGAATTAAACACTTAATGCATACGTAGAAGTACAAAAACTGTTTGTTATTCTGTGTCCAATACCTACGCCAGATGCATTCAGTCTTGTTTGAATGCAACATATTGACATCCAGATACATTAACCTTTTTCATGATCAAGTAATATCAATGCATTTGGCTATCTTCGGCTTTTTAAAAATGACACTCATTCTTTTTAAGGTACTTACATCAACCTCTTCACATTTCTTACCTACATTATCTTTTCACCTTTGTTTCTAGAATGTTACAAATGGAGGTTCTATTTGCCTTAAACTGAAAGAAAAGGGAAGAAATTAATGGGAAAAAACCAAAGGAAAATCACGTATGTATGTGCAGAGGAGGATCACACTGGGGGGCGCACGCGGATCTGTGTGGGGCAATTGCATTATGGGTGTGCATGCATGAGAATGGTTTTGAGTGCTGAAAAGGTTAGCCATCACTGCCCTAGTTAATATACAGGTAGTCCTTGACTTATAACCATTCATTTAATGAACTATGATGGACTCGGAAAAGTGATTTATGACCTGTCCTTGAAGTTATGTTGCACCACCTCCATGATCATGTGATCACAATCAGAGCACTTGGCAACTGGCACACATTTACTATAGCTTGAAGTGTCTTGTGGTTATAAGATCAGGATTTGTGACCTCCCGAGCCAGCAATAAGCAAAGTCATTGGGAAAACTGGTTTCACGTAATGACCATATGATCTGCTTAACGACTGCAATAAAAATGATCATAAAATGGGATCTGGTTACAGGATGACTCGCTTAACAAGCCCATCATTTAACAAATTAAATTTCAACCCCAATTGTGGCAGTGAGCTGAGGACTACCTGTAGAGCTGCATCAGCCAGTGAGTGACACCCCCCCCGCTCCAAACCTTGGTTGATCTGACCTATCTATTGGATGACATACAGCTAAATTAGGCCATGGATACTCTTGCTCACTAAAAAATTCTTGACTTCTTTTGGGCAAAGCAACAGAGGCAAGAATCTGTATCTCTTCACTTTTACCTCCTCAGATTGCACACTCATAGCCCATTTCATGGACCGCTATGACTCAAGGGAGCTTTTTACCATACCCTCTGACCTCCTTAAGTCAACTCTGACGATGCTTTAAGGAAGGGAAAGCAGACACGAATTGAAGAACTGTGATAAAACCCTTCACTTTTGTTACAACTTTCAAGGAGGGCTGAGATAAAATATTCAGTTCTAGATAAAAGCTGAGAAAAACAGAATATATATGAGTAATGATGTTCACTATGGAAACCATCTTCAGTAATGATGGTGTGTTGCTTTTAACAATGTTCAGCTTTAATCAGTAATTGTACTTATGTTTTTAGTTGGAAACTTCATTTTTTCATGAATGCCTTTATATCTTTTGATATAAATAACGTATCTTTCCTTATAGTTCCTATTTTTCAGAAATGCACATATGTAAGATGGAACTGTATATCCTAAGGCTGCCTTACTCAGCTTAGAATCTTCCAGATGTGCTGAGATGCAACCCCAGAGTTCCCAATTATGTTGGTTGAGAATTCTCAGCAGCGTGTCTTAAGAATTCTAAAATTTTGCTACAAACAACTTGACATTTTAAAAATGCTCTAAGGTCCAACAGGAAAAGCAGGATATGCTCCACAGTTCACCTCCAGTTCCTAGTCCAGTTCCCGCTTGTTAGTCTCTAAGTTGACCGAGTCTACAATTCAATTCTCAAACTGGAGCTAAAACTAGATTGAAATAGATATACTACATTTCATGCAGAAAAATATGTAGCTAAGAAGATTTATATCCCACTTTTTGGGTCCTATCATAATCAGGATCCAGGTAATAATTAAAAATATCCAAAATAATAGTAATTGTAACTGTTATAGCAAAACAACTTTTCAGACTAAATTCTTTTCTTTGCAATGAAAAACTACAGCATATTTTGCATAGTGTTCAATCAAATGTCCAAGGAAAATCCATATGTATAATGAAAGAAAAATTCCTTCTCACTGATGTTCTCCAACAGCTTCACTATCTCCAAATATACTGGAGATAGCGGTTAGCTCTTGGGACATCGATAACCTTATTATCCATTAATTTACCTATCACATTTTATTACCAGTTCGCTTTATTAATATGACTTCATAGCACTGCTATCCTTCATTGGAAGAAATAGTTTCTTTCACCTGTTCAGAATAATGACTTCATTGGATGATTTCCAGTTTCGTTATTATGATAGAGGAAGGAACTGTTTCCATCCACTTGTACCTACTTTATGTATAGTTTTCTAAAATGCTATGTATAGTTTTCTAAAATGATAACGTGCTTATCCTAAACAAAATACTTCCCCAATATTATGCTCTTTCTTCATATTTCCTTAACAACTACATTAGATAGTGTGCTTGTTTGTCTGAACCCTATGTATTTTAATTCACAAAACATTTCCTCCCAGCAGACTCTCTCCCGTGATGGCAAACCTATGGCATGCGTGGCAGAGGTGGCACACAGTGCCCTCTGTGGGCACTTGAGCCATCACCCCAGTTCAGTTCCGCTCCCCATGTGCGTATGCCTCCTGCAGGCCAGCTGGTCTTTGGGTCTCTGTCACGCATGCACAAAGGGTGTGGGGGCCCCATGCATGCATGTGCAGGGGGCCTGGGGTGCATGCAGGGGGTGGGGCACATGCAGGGAGCTGTGTGTGCATGCGCAGGGATGGGGCACTTACAGGGGCATGTACGCATGCGTGGGGGGCAGGGCATGTGCAGGAAGCACACATGCATTGGGGCACATGCGCATTGCATTTTGGGGTTGGGGCACGCTTTGGACACTCAGTCCAGAAAAGGTTAGCCATCACTGCTCTAGTCTCTTATCTAAAACAAATATACTGTATATTCCCTAAAACATTTAACTTACAAATAGAAATATATTTGTTCATCCAATACAAGTGGCATATTATCCATCCAGTCAGGCATCAGTCATTACTTCTAATTTTATGTGTTCTCAATATCTGATTATAATATCTGCAATTTTTCATATATATATATATATATATATATATAGGTATGTATATATATAGAGGTATATATATATATACCTAACAACAAACTGTTCTAGCTCTTATAAATATGTCAAAGCTATAAAGCACAAGCCAACTTTACGGAAAGTTCTTTACATCCCCAGAATATAAATACTGCAGAATTCTGAACTATTAGAAGTAGTTAACTTGAAATATTTACCAATGCATCAAACCAAAATCCTTTCTCAGAGAAAAATAGGGTTGTTTTATGCAAACAGCTACTGAGAGCAACATACACTTATTAATACAAGAGTTGACATAGCAAGGTTATTCATTTCTGTAGGTTTCTACACTGCCTCTACCTGCGGGCTGTTTTGAATTTTCTTTTTTATATTTAAAGCTTAGTCACATTCATTCACTTAGCTGTAATCTCCAAGGACATGGTTATGGTGACTGTTTCATGTTTCAAGGAACCCAAAGTAAGGCTTTATGTAAATTTGCAAATCAAAAACAGAGAAAGGGAGGGAAAATACTGCCTAGCATTTAAGATCAAAACCATATCCTAAGGTCAATAGAACTACTTTGGAGGAATAAGAATCATATAGTAAAATGTATAACTTCATCTTTGTACTTTGCAATTATTGGGTAAAATATCTACACAGAGGAGGGGAGGATAAGAAAGGCTGAAGATATGTAAAGAATTCTTGCTTTCAAACACTTCAGAAGATATGCAAATTTCAAGAGACATTTTGGTTGCAATTAATTAGCTATCTCTGCCTATTAATATGGCCCTATTACTTCAAGTTCTATGAAAATTTAAAATGCAATTTCATATTTGTCTGATGTCAGGAACTGTTCTATTTTTCCTTCTCCAGCTCCATGTTAAAGATATACGTTAACTAAATAAACCGAATCCCTTAATTTAGTTATTCAGTGAGCCTAAATATAAAAATTAACAAAGGAAAGAACAATAAATTGATTTGATGAACACATACACAAAGCATTGGCTTGACTATTTAGCACTACACTCAACAATCTTTTAAAAATAACAATGTAAGATCTGGAAAAAAAATATATTGCCATAAATATAAGTTATTTCCATTGATAGGATAGTCATGAAAAAATAAAAATTGTATATGATGTTAGTATATCATACCAGTTGTGCACTGTGATGAACAAGAATCTGCAAAATAACAATATCAGTCTCTATACTAGTTGGCCACTGACATTTGTCATGATAGGTTCAGTCTGAGAAGAATTAATTTCGTCTAATAGTTAAAGCACCAGGTAGAACCAGGAGACCATGAGTTCTAGTCCTGCCTAGTTTTAGATATGAAAGCCAGCTGGGTGACTTTGGGCCAGTCACTCTCTCTCAATCCACCTCATAGAGTTGTGGTTTTGAGAAAAACCAGAGGAATAAGGAGTATTAGGTCATCTTGAGCTATTGATAAAAATAATAAAAATGGGGTAAAAATAAATAAATGAAGTCTAATATGCATTGTCAAAAAGCATAGTTGGATCAGACCTTTCAAGCTGAGCAACCAGCAGTTCTTCATCAAGGAACCACTTCCAAAGGAGCAGTTTTCTGCCACAAATCCAGGTAATTCGGGAAGCAGAAGTTTCCTTAGCTTTGGAGAAAGAATGGAAAGGTATCTGCAGTATAAGATTGTTGGTGATCTGAGTTTGCAAAAGCAACTGAGTATGCCAAATAAGTCAGGGGTGAACCACCACCACCACCCTGTTCTATCTGGTTCATGGGTCCATCTGCCGGGAAATCATTATGCCCCACATATGCACCATATGTGCATTAGCAGAAGGTTCTGCTGATGCGCAAAAGAGGTGCATGAACGCATAGTGCACATGCGCTGCTGCACGGGAGCGTACTCAAACTGATAGCAAAGGTAAGTAGATTTCTTTTCTTTTACTGAAGAAGAGAGAGGAAGGTTTGGAAAGCAAAATACATCATGATGTTCATCAGCTCTCCTGCAGGGTACCTATCTGATTATGATCTTTTTCAAAATCACTTATCATAAAAATGAAAAGAAAAAGAATGACACATAAATAATCAGAAACACCTATCTAATTTATATATCTCTATGTTCTTTTCAATGACAATGAGCAACATTTTCTGGAGGAAACTACTCATTTGAATCCAATGATAAAGAAATTTGCTTCAAATACAACCATTCATTTTGGATAAAATCATGAATATCTATAAATGAATATAGAATGAATATAATCATATATGCTTTGATGTTTTCAGACTGCCAGTATCACATCAAGAGCAAATGCTTATGGTTTTTTTCTCAGGAGTATTGTGAGCATCAAAATAGAACCTACAAGTTACTTATGCATGGAAAATATATTGGATAAATTTTGTTTAAGCTATCAGGGATCTTGTGTTTGCAGAATTTGAGTACTCTCTAAGCTCACAACTTTACAAGTGTGAAGATGGGCTACTATTACAATTAAGAACTCACAATCTTCAAATCAGTGGTGGGTTTCTACTAGTTCACCCCGGATTGGGCGAACCAGTAGTGGTGGTGGTGGGAGGGTCTGCCCACTCACCTGGACATCATCACGGACATTCTGCGCATGTGCAGAAGCGTTATGTGTGGTCCTGGTAGTGAAGGTAAGTGAAACCCTCAATATCCACTGGATTTTAATATCTAGCAGCAGACCAATCACTTTCAGAAACAGGAACTAGAAAGGGAAGAAATCCAAACAGGAGACAAAAAATTGTCTTAAAATAGTGTCCTAAATTTGAAACTGTTTATACTAAAATGGAAAATACTGAACTTACATTAGCTTTAAATGAAAAAAAATACTTTTTAAACTTCTGGACATAATTTTCAATAATTCTTTTTTTGGGGGGAAAGGGTTGCCTTCACGTAAGCTTATCCTATTTAGATCTTTTTCTCCATATCTGTCTTGTGAGTTGATATTTAGCTCCTGGGAGAATCTATGAAGCTACAGGTCTTTTAAGCCCACAATACATTGTACAATGTAGAATTTTAAGGTCAGTGTGTCTTAACCAGAACTGGTTTCAGAAGGTTCTGACCAGTTCTGAAGAACTGGTAGCGAAAAGTTTGAGTAGTTCAGAGAACCGGTAAATACCTCTGACTGGTCCCACCCCCACTGATTCTTTGTCTCTCGAGTCCCAGCTGATCAGGAGGAAATGGGGATTTTAGGTAGTAAAAAAGTTTGAATCCCACCACTGGTCTTAACCATACTTAGGACAAACCCTCACGACTTCTATCAACAGTAGAAGTTACTTCTTCCAGTTTTAATTAACTTTAATCAATCATTTTAGGCATTCAAAAATAATTTCTAATCCTACAGATAGATTCAAATGTTTAATATATTTTTATACTGAAAAGTTTTGGTTTTTAATTTTGTTTTTACAATAGTTAAGTATTATTTTTCTTCTCCTAGCATATTTATCTTTACATGGTATGTTATACCTAGATTCATAAAGGTGCCAACAAGATTGAGCTAGAAAAAATAATCCACAACTATGTCCTGCAATTATAGCTCAGTTCTAAGAAATAGAATATTTTCATCACATTGTGTGTCAACATAAAAAACATTAAGGTTTACATTATATTCTACCAAAATAAGTCAAGAATTTTGAAATACCATTTCTTGTTTCAAAGTTCTTATTTTACCACACTAGCGAAATGTCACTAAAGGACAAATTCCAAATTCAATATAAAATGGATCTCTAAGCAATACCAAGAGGCCAGACAAGATTAGTTTTAGGATGGCATTTGCCAGGCTGTGTGTGTTTGTGTATGTATAAAACTCTCTGGATATAATGGATGTGTCTGTGATGATGTTACAGTCACCTTGGAAGAGGCCTTACCTTTAAGACAAGGATAGGGAATGAATAGTTCTCAAAT
>JANHFK010003121.1:11061-22376 GCA_036250565.1 Sibynophis collaris | reverse complement strand
CAAAGTCAGCTTATTGTCCCCCACAAACTGGGTCCTCAATTTACCTACCTTAGAAAGGATGGAAGGCTGAGTCAACCATCTCCTGGTGATTGATCCAAAGTCACCCAGCCAGCTTTCATGCCTAAAATGAGACTAGAATTCACAGTTTTCTGGTTTCTAGCTTGGTGCCTTCACCACAAGGCCAAACTGCTCTTTGTCAGTCTTATCTGAGCTGAGAAACTGGATAGGGTCAAGCTTGATTAATATTTTGACGCAGACCCTAAAGAGCTCCCAAAGTTGTCAGAAGCTAGAGTCTCCTGAAACAAGCTTCCAGAAGAGGCTAATAGCAAACAGCTTCCAAAACAAATTCACAAGCTTCACATGCTAATCGTGAGTCAGGTTTTAGTCAAAGAACTTTTTACTTTATGAGAGGCAGGTAGGTAGGTAGGCAGTCAGGCAAGCGATAGATCGATTCATCACTTGTCTTTCCAAACAACCAAGCAGCAGCTTCCTGGAGGGATTATGGAAGTACGATTGTGTGGTTGCTGAATCACACACCTTGCAATTTCCAAGAAGGCTCCTGACACTTGTGGAGAAATACACAGAAAATGGGAGATAGCGTAAGAGAGGGCGAGACTTTCCTTTAAACAATGAAGAGGGCAGAAAAAGGTAGGGCTGGAATATTGTGTGCCAATTATGTTACACTCGGCCTGTCACATTTATTTATTTATATTTATTTATTTGTCAACAAGTACAAGGAAACAAGTATCAGTGTAGACATAGACATGGACACATGAAAAAACGGCACAAATAAATGGATATAAATAAGCAAAACATAGGCATAAACACATAAAATGAGTACATATAAATGGGGACAGTATGACAGGGACGGAAAGCACGCTGGTGGGCTTATTTGATTGATTGAATAACACCACCACCTTTATAATTTAGGAGAGAAATTCCTTGTGTGTATCTAATCACATTTGGTCAATAAAATATTCTATTTCCTCTGAATCAATTGCCCAAACCCTAGGATGAAACGATCACCTTTATGCTATGCAGCAAATCTTTTGGTTTACAAGTAGCACAAACCCTTTTTTAAAATAAATAAATAAAAATATGCACCCAGGCTGATTTTTGCAGAGTTTTGCAAGACTGAAATGTTGCAATATGAAACGGCTTGTGCCAAGAGGCTGGCGTTTCGCATGCAACTTTTCCCTTGGCTGCTCATGTGTCTGCCTCTTGCAAGAATCTGGTGGCACGTTTCACATGTGCAAATTAAAAAAAACTAAAACTAAAACAATCTGCACGGCCGTTCACAGAAAGAAAAGCTATCTTAGAGGGAGCCAACTGTGGGATTATCCCCAAATAGTGTCAGTTCCAGAATGCAAAAGACAGTTGACAATCTGTTGGAGCTGTAGGGGAAAATCCTTTTTAACTGCCTGGGTGCTTTGACTAACCAGGGTAGATAATGGAAAGCTGAGATTTATGGTCTGCCTTCCACAACTTCATTTTCTCCGCAGTCGATGTTCAGATCTTCAGCTTTCGCATTGCCCCAGCTCTAAAAAGACTCAATCTTCTTGGTCCTGATAAATTTGGAGAACCACCATTTGTGATATCATACGAACATTTGTTATGCTAATGGCATTCTAAGTGAAGGCATAAATCAGTCACAACATCTCGACTCCTTTTGTGAGTTTGTGCAGTCCTGTTCCCTGACCAAGCAGGGGTCTGACAGACACCAGCCTCGGCCCACCGACTGAGGAATTTCACAAAGAAAGGAGCACAAGGCGTCACAGCTGGCAATCAATCATTGATGTCTGTACTGCTCTCTCTCCTTCTGAACCAATCACATATGCAACGTGTGTTTAAACTTGTTCCTGAATGTTTTCGTACCAGTTTTTAGAATATCCCTGCCTTCAATTGCAGGATAGGACAAATGTTGCACCCATAGCAACATAAAAGAACATGGAATACCTTCATTTGAGTACCTGGCAATTTAGCTGTGCCCACTTCCACTCTAGTAGACAAAAACAGCAGCAATAGGAATAGGACTTAGCAATAGCACTTAGATTTATATACTGCTTCAGAGTGCTTTACAGAGTCAGCCTATTGCCGCCAATAATCTGGGTCCTCATTTTACCCACTTCGGAAGGATGGAAGGCTGAGTCAACCTTGAGACTCGAACTACCAAATTGCAGGCAGCCGGCAATCAGCAGAAGTAGCCTGCAGTACTGCATTCTAACCACTGCGCCACCATAGCTCACGACTTAGATTGAAAGGATGGAACGCTGAGTCAACCTTGAGCCGGTCAGGATCGAACTCCTGGCTGTGTGAAGAATGAATGTGCAAAGCTGCATTCTAACCCCTGTGCCACCTCCAGGACACACTTTGCAATTTCCCTCTTCTCTTTTGGCTGACAAACATGCTTAGTTATCTGCTTCCCCTTCTTTCAGTACAGGTATTTTTCTCCTAAATTGTTTATGTCTCGCTGTCCCTTGATCTCGTCAACTCCTGGCTCCCTGTGGATCTCATTTGGGCTACTTGAGGTCCTGAGCAAAAGAATGAGATCACTGTTGCTCTTTAATGTGGACATGCATCCTGAATCCTTCCCAATGTTCGTGGTGGCCCATTGCTTCCATCCACAATGGGAGATATAACCTGAAACCTCTGGAGAACGTTCGATTTTGTTGACCAATTTAGACTACTGCGTGTCCCGCAATCAACCCTTATTTCCAAGTAAAACCGAAGACCCAAATGTTCAAAAGAAAACAAGGAGGCCTATTGCCTGAAGCTATCCACCGAGCTTGGCATCCGAAGCTGTGAAGCTCACCAGTCTTGTAATAACATAACAGCAGCAAATTAAATAACTAGCAAATTTGCTGCTTTTTCGTGACATCTAAAATCAGCTGGCTGACTCAGCTGCCTCAGAATCGAGCTTGGTCCTTATTTGGCATGTTTATTCTTTTTGCAAACTTTCTTGGAGCACGTTTCCTTCAAGCAAGAGAAGCCTTTCAACCACCCAATCTTACAGACGGCAAACTTCAGAGCTGGGGAAGTTTGCGAGCAATTAAAGAATCGGTGACAAGTATGGGCATATCTTGGAAAGTGACCTTTCTGCGTTGGTGGCATTTGAATTTCAGTAATGAAATAGGTGGGGTTGTTATAATCCAGTCTTCTAATCGGTGGGCAATGCCTCCCACTCAACCCAGTTAGTCAGACAGGTTGAGAAAGATGGCTGTTGCACTCAAGGGATCTGTAGTTGAGTGATGTTCTTTCAATTATGAGCCACGGTGGCGCAGAGGTTAGAGTGCAGTACTGCAGGCTGCTTCTGCTGACTGCTGGCTGCCTGCAATTTGGCAGTTCGAATCTCACCAGGCTCAAGGTTGACTCGGCCTTCCATCCTTCCGAGGTCGGTAAAAGGAGGAGCCAGATTGTTGAGGATAATACGCTGACTCTGTGAAACCGCTTAGAGAGGGCTGTAAAGCACTGTAAAAGCAGGATATAAGTCTAAGTGCTATTGCTATTAATTACCCTGTTTCTCCCAAAATAAGACCTCCCCTGATAATAAGCCCAATTGGGCTTTTGAGTGCACGGCAATAGCGCCAAGCGCTTATTTCAGGGTTCAAAAAAATATAAGACAGGTCTTATTTTCGGGAAAACATGGTAAAAAAAAATTACATGGAGTCCTTGACTTACAGCCATGATTGGGAACCAATATTTCAGTTGCTAAAACAAGGTGATTGTTAAGAGAATCATGCACAATTTTACAAGCATTCTTGCCACGGTGGTTAAGCGAAACACTGCAAGTTTTAAGTGAATTACATGGTTGTTTAAGTGAATCTGGCGTCGCTCATTGACTTTGCTTGTCTGAATCCACCTGAAAAGTTCACAAACCATGATCACATGACCCAGGGACACTGCAATTGTTGTAAATACATGTCAGTGGCCAAGCATCCAAATTTTGATCACCTTACAGTCATAAGTATGAGGACCTGTCCTAAGTCACTTTTTTCAATGCTGTTGTAACTTTGAGTGATCACTAAATGAATGGTTGTATGTCAAAGAATGTCTGTATGAATACCGATTAAAACTTTTTCATTCCTCAAGACCTTTTTTATTGAAAGTTCAGATCTTGGCATTTCCGAGTCTTAAATATCTCCTTTTTTTCCCTTCTGTTTTGGAAAGGATTTTGGTAAATGTCCTCGGTTGCGGCTCTTTACTCAGGAGTATATTCTGGCCTTGAATGAACTGAATGCAGGCATGGAAGTGGTAAAGAAATTTATCCACAGGTAAATATGTGTGTGTGGTCAAAATCTCTCTTACTTGTGTAGGACATTTGTCTCCTCTTTGCTTCAATGGCTTTCCTTGCCAGTAGCTTTGATAGCCATGAGTTTAATGTCAGAGTTCCGATGGATGCCCTAATTAAATCATGAGTCTCGAGCCAAGTGAAGCCAGCTCTGACCCTACATAATTTACGTTCCAATTATGACCCTCTTTCCCCCCCTCCCCCCAGGGTGTGTCATCAATCACATTCGCCAACTGAGCAATTTCGCAGGTTGTAGAGGTCACTCCCCCCGCTGCTGTAGGTAACCCTGGGATACAGCCTTGAGAGAGATAAGCATGGAATGTGCATATGTTTTTGGCTGCTGTGCAGTTTTGCCGGTTTCCCATCCCCCCTAGCCTACGGCAACTCGAAAGCAGGTCTGGGATGCTTTGCGAGTTGACATTTAACTTACCTGCAAAAACAAGGAAGGGTATTTGTCTATAGAGATTCTCAGTCATCCAGGTCACGGTTGTCCCAAAGGTGCTTTTTCAAAGGGCAGCTGTTTTTCCTTGAAGACGTTTCGCTAGTTCTCATCCAAGAAGCTTCTTCGGTTCTGATCGAATGGTGGTGGAGGGAAGGATTTAAAAGAGGGGTCTCTGTTAAGGTTTGAAAGTGGCCATCTACATTAAGATTGAACAGCCCTCTCTCAACAGAGGGGAAGAGCGATACGACACTACCTATCTCCTGTTTACAACACAATCCTTTCAGCAGTTCCAAGGAGGCCCCACACCCATTTGCACTCTTCAGGTGACCTTGAGGGCACAGATAAACCTCAAAGTGGCCTCAGTGACTCTCAAAGAGAGTGTTAATGACCAGAGGACTTCAAGGAAGACAGATCCTTCCATTCTCCACCATTCAGTCAGAACTGAAGAAGATGAGAAGTGAAACGTCTTCAAGGAAAAACGAAGTCCAGTTGCCTTTTGAAGAAGCACCTTTGGGATAAAGAAGGGTGTTTTCTCTCAACATTGGCCTATAATTTAGGGTACTTTCTCATCCTAAGAGGATCCAAACCTTTGCTGTGTTTCGTTTCCCTTCACCAGTGAATCAATCAATATTTATTTGGTCAACGAACAGCAAAAACTTAAAAGAACAAAAATAGATTGAAGCAAATAAATCCAATAATATACTAGCAACTAGTAGAATGCATCACAGACCATAACATTCACCCCTTTATTATTATGTTAAAACGGTTGATACCTGGGTGACAAATCTAAAACATTAATAGGTATAAAATAAAAGTAAATACTTTTTCCAAAGGGGCTGGGCATTCTGCAATCCCAATGGAACCAAATCGGGAGAACTGGATTAAGGATTTGTGTGGTCCTTGGTGGTTTGATGGTTTTCTTGCAGATACATCATTATCTTACAAAGTAAACTCCACTCCATTATAATACTGATGATGTCACCCAGTTGGGTCATAAAACGTCTACAAGAAAACCACCAAGCTCAGAGAGCATCAAGGACCCCCTAGTCGTTCTCCTCCTCCTCCTCCTCCTCCTCCTCCTCCTCCTCTTCCTCCTCCTCCTCCTCCTCCTCCCTGCAAACCCCACTCTCTTTTGGCACTGATTATGTTACCTAGATGGGTCATGAAACATCTTCAAGAAAACAAATGATCTCAGAGGGCACCATGGACCTCACAGTTCAACCCCGAGCTACAAATATTCTCTTCTATTAGACGTTATGCTTGCTCCTTCCTTAACAATGCTCTTTGTGGACACACCTTCTCACATCCCTGTCCTGTCGTTCCAGTATGCACGGCCCGACTGGCCAGTGTCCGCATCCACGGGTCCTTCCGAATCTCGTTGCCGTCTGTCTAGCAGCCATTTATTCTTGCTACGAAGAATTCATCAACAGGTCAGTGAGTCCTTTTGGGGGAAACCATCAGAGAAGGAAAATGCACTTGCATCAAAATGTGTTAAGAGTAGAGTAGAGTAGAGTAGAGTAAACCTCAAATAATCATTAAAAAAAACCCAAAACCCGCTGTTAAATTAAGTATAATAAACTTAAACCTGTATAATAAGGCAGTTTGTTATGTTCTACAAGTTCTGTCTGCAAAAGCTACTATAATGTACTGTGAAGGTGGCAACTATAAAGAAACTCAGTGACTAGTTTCTAGTGACTAGTGACTTTCTCACTCACATTTATAGTGACTGACTGTAATGGCTTTGCGACAACATGGGATATTAGGATAGGGATAGGGATAGCATAGTATAGAATAGAATAGAAAATAGAACAGAACAGAATAATAGAAAGGAATAAATAGAGAATAGAATAGAATAGAATAGAATAGAATAGAATAGAATGGACCTTGAAGGTCTTCTAGTCTAGCTCCCTGCTGAAGCAGGCGAACCTATACTATTTCAGATAAGTGACTGACTTTTCTTAAAAACCTCCAGTGAGGGAGCATTCACAACTTCTGGTGGCAAGCTGTTCCACTGGTTAATTGTCCTCACTGTTAGGAAGTTTCTCCTTAATTCCAGGTTGCTTCTCTCCTTGATAAGTTTCCATCCATTGTTTCTTTGTCCGGTCCTCTGGTGCTTTGTAGAATAAATTCTACCATGTCGCCAAACTCAAATCCTGCCGCCGTTCTCCGTCTGTTTTAATCTCCAGGACTTTTCCTATCCAAGCTCTGCAGGGACAGGTGGGTGAAGATGTGGGTGGAGGTATTTCTCGATATCGGGGTGAAAACGTGAGGAACCGGGACAGATTTGGAGTTTTGCAAGCCTGACATGGGAGATCTTTGGTTGGTAGAAAACAAACCAGCTCGCCAGGCTGCTTCTTTATTAACTCTCTGTGGAGCTCAAGGAGCCTCCTGGCAAAGAGGCGTCTGCTTTGCTTTTCCACGAACTCATTTTCTAGGAAATCGAGTTGACTATCCTGGTGGGCGGGTTATTGGAAGAAACGTTGCGTCACGATTTTGCATCATCCGGACGAGACGGTTGCATTCCTCCCCAGGATGGCCAAGTTCACAGACCACCACAAAATGGGGGGGCTGCGTTGCAAATTCCTTTTGTTTTCTTCTGGTATAAATAGGACAGTGTAATTGCAGCTGGTCAAGATTTAAAAAAAAAAAAAGAACACAGAAAGAGGAACATACAGCAATAAAAGAAAAAACCATGTTGCAAGACTTTGCAAAGTTGTCGTCTGGCCTCTTCCCCATTATTTCTGTTATTTATGTCTGGCAACTTCAACTTATTTATTCTTTCCTTTTTTTGTTTTGTTTTTTCCTCTCTCCCCTCCTACGACAGCCGGGACAATTCCCCAAGCCTAAAGGAAATTCGGAACGGCTGCCAGCAGCCTTGCGACCGCAAGCCCAATCTGCCTCTTCGTCTTCTCCACACCAGCCCTGACCTGATGTCCCGGGAGGCTACGCTGGCTGACTCCCGCCTCAAGTCCGTCATTGTCACGTCCAATGAGATCCACGTTGAGGTGGAACGCAACAACGTGGCCAACCAGAAGATGACCGCCAGCGTTGGCAACGACAGCGAGCCCAACCTGATCGACTGTTTGATGGTCAGCCCCACCTGCAGTAGCATCAGCATCGAACTCAGCGCTCAGGCGGACCCTATCCTCGGCTGCTTCGTGGAAATACTCAAGATGCTGTGAGTTGCTCTTCCCCATGGCTTTCCAGATAGCCCACATGAGTTTCTCGGGTTTCTAGGGGTGAGCTTGTGTGCGCATGCCACACCCAGTGGCCTTCTTTCTCAACATCAGCAAGAAGCCCATGAAACTATACCCTGTTTCCCCCCAAATAAGACCTCCCCTGATAATAAGCCCAACTGGGCTTTGGAGCGCATGGCAATAAGGCCAAGGGCTTATTTCAGGGTTCAATAAAATATAAGACAGGGTCTTATTTTCAGGGAAACACAGTATATCAAGATTCTGGAAAATCAAATCCATTATTCTCTTTAATGAACTGAAGTTCTGTCTATTCAATAACTAGTAATTATTGATTAGACAGACTGGATAGTTCTACATGAAAAGACAATAACTGAATACTGTTACATTCTGACATAAAAGGGTAGGCTTTGAGGAATTGACAAGAACATTTAGGGAAATGAAACTGAGTACAATTCTCTCTCTCTCTCTTCTTCTCCTTCCTTCCTTCCTTCCTTCCTGGCTTTTTTTCTTTCTTTTCTTTCTTCCTTCCCTGGAATATAATTTTATTATGTACATTTAAGAAGAGATGATTGTCAAAGATAATACTACATATCTTGCAGGACATATATAATTTTTATCCTTGGATCTCTTATTCTTTTTGTATTATCTAACCTTGTTTTGTCTTTTTTCATTTGTAGCAATCAGTGGAAATACCAATCACATTAGAGGTAAGAAATAAAGCAACCTATCTATCTCTCCCCCACCCCAAAAAGTTAAACCATGTCAGGTTTGGAGCTGTTATGAGATTTATTTTTAGTATCAAGAGTGATTGGTATAACTAAAGGTTAAAAACTAAAATTAAGGTATCACTAAAATAAGTGATGCCACCTTGAAAATATTGTGCTTTTATTTAAAATGTAAGATATATTCCTGGAAAAGTTAGGGTTAGGCACCATATCCTCAGTTTAAAAACACTTTGGAAACCACAATATCAAACTCATTATATTCATCCCAAAATGTTTAACCCAAAGTGTTGCAAATGACTTAGGGATATATATCTGATATATATCAGATATATCATGGATGGGAGGACCAAGCTCATGGTTTCCACAACTTTTGGGGAAAAAAATAGTTTGATATTTTCATGGCATCTGTGAGGCGGGGGCCAGGGGGAAGTCAAAGGAGTCGAGATAGTGGCTGGGAATCCATGACTGAAGCTCTGCTCACTACCCAGGATCTATGTAAAAAAAGAAAAGAAGGGTGAACCTGTGATTGCAAGGTTAGGGATGCCATTTTGAATTACGGCAGGGATGCTCCTGACTATTTACAGAGCACAATATTCTTAAGGATGAGCTGATCCAAGCATGCCAAATTGGTGCTGTAGAGATAGAGCTAATTTATGATTAAGTTGTCCAAGTAATTAAGTGCATTGTGTTGTCTTTTGCCCACCCATTCATAATTTCTGAATGTTATTAGAGCCCTCTGAAAGGCAGAAAAGAACAATTTTAAATGCACTCTCATTAGAATGCATTTTTCATTCAAACTACAGTTCACTTGTCACTTTAAACATCACATCAAAGACTTAAGAGAAGTGTACACTAAAGAGAAACTTTAACTGAGATGTGAGTGACTATACTGGCGAACCATTCACCACTTCCTAAGCTTTGTACTTGATAGCTTTACCAGACTTGTGGGATGAAGAATATTCAAATTCTAAGACAGGGACCTTTTTTTCAATCTGATATCTGCATTCCCATGTTGCTTCATATTGGGATCCACACCCCACAGTTATTTGCATAAAATAGGTGGAAAGGGTCATGGCTGAATTCACGAATGTAGTGAAATATCCATACATGCAATGTTTTTTCAATCATTAATTTGCACGCACACAGCATAATGCCTTCAATATATGCTTAATGTATGCATATTCATGGTGGAAATTCAAACCTGTACTGGCGTAACACTAACCACATCCCTTAAATGTATATCGACAGGGCTCATGCCTTATGACAAGCCATTGGCTGGTTTTATACAACACACTAAATTGTGAGGTCATATAATACACTAAGCCGCTGTTAAGCAGACTGTGTGTGCAAGACCAAGAGATGGGGGAGAATATTGATTATTTAGAGAGTACTATCCAAGAGGTACTCTAAGAAATGGATCAAACAATGTAGAACCAGGGTTATTTGTTATTTGTATTTGGCAACACACACACATGCACATACACAGGCACAAGGAAACAGTTCATGGCCTTGAAACAGAGATGAGTTTCAAGAGTCAGCAATGACTCATGGAGTAAAATCCGCAGAGATGCCTTTCTTTTCCTTTCCTTAGTTCTAAGGCATAATTGTCTAGGCAATGCAAGAATGCTGGGTGGCACCATATCTTAAATACTGCAAAGACATTTTGTGGTACCACATTATTATAGCTTTTAATCTCCATGGTTCACAGTGCTATAAATTTACAGATGTGTTTTAACCTTTTTTAAAAATATGCTATCATTGCAGAAAGAGTGTGCATCATATAATTTGGACAAATTCATCGAGGCCCTGCATTTATTGGAGACTGAAGACTCTGACATTTTGGCCAATGCATATGCCAATATGCACAATATTCTTAAGGAGTTTGCTAAAAGCAAGATTATCACCAAAATCTTAAAACCAGAAAATGTAAGTAGAGATGCTTTAGTCTGTTTTTTGAATAATAACATAAACACTCTTAAATATCCTTGCTTGGCTGTCACTGCTGTCAGCTTAAATTCTCTGGGGCAAAACTCAATTGCAATTGTAAACTCAAGTGCATCAAATGTGACTTTTTGCTGTGACAAAGCAGGTGTTTGAACAGCCACAATCTGTTCTGTGTCCTAAATATGGCAAGTGAGTCAGTGCTGACTAACTGTGCTCTATTTATAAGGGAGCCTCTTTGACATATCATTGTTATTCTCTCTCTGACCTCACTTTTAGCAACAACCAGTTTTACCTGCAGTTAATGTAGCAATGGAGACATGGAGCCTTTCCAGAAATTGTCAGGAATCCCTGAAAACGCTACCAAATCACAATTCACATGCTGTTCTGCAGGGAATAGGAAGGGCATTCATGGGAATAACTGAGCGGTGCTTCAGTACTCTTTTCATGGAAATCATATTTTTAATACCACTGCTGGACCAGGACGCATTATTAAAACTGCAGACGGATTCTCTTATTTGATCATTTTAGGATTTAGATTCTAATCTTAGGAAACATTTTATCAGGGAAATAGATAACAGGAAAGCTTGATTAAAAAAGTTTATTAAATGTAAAAAATAATAAGGCTGTAATAATATTAGGTTGGTTATTCTATCTATCTATCTATCTATCTATCTATCTATCTATCTATCTATCTATCTATCTATCTATCTATCTATCTA
>JANHFK010003119.1:33338-44069 GCA_036250565.1 Sibynophis collaris | reverse complement strand
GAAATCAAGTTTGACACCCCTGCATTAGAGAAAGATTTGTGGTAGAGAAGAGGTCATTTCATATGGTTTGAAATCTATGGGCCAGCTTTTAGTTTGATTTAGTGTCTGCCTCCTTTAAACAAGTTTGATGGAAACTTTAATTAAAGTGGAATTTAGTTTACGAAAATTGGCAGGCAAGACTTTATTTAATATTTATAGAATAATTCATGAGTCTAAGTTTAAGATACATACCTATTTCAACATCATCCTCAGCTTCGGCTTTAAATATGTAAACTTTAATAACTTCAGAGCCAAACCCATCGTCTTTAGATACGTCGCCATGTGAAACTTCAGTGCTGATTTTTAGAGGGGTGTTTCCAATGTGGTCTAGTTTTTCTCCAACATCATCCACTAAAAAAAATAAAAAAGAACCGAAGTTAAGTTTGAAGCAGAATGTGAAGCAAAACAACATGTTCTGAGAATCTAAGCTCATTTATTCAAATAACAACCTGGCTGCATTAGATGCTGGCATGCACACCAATCACTCCGCACTTGTTTAGTTTCTGAAGATTGTACATGGTATAAGTATATCCACGTAACTTGATAACTTATTATTTCAGTAAATCAAAATAATTACATTTCACCACCGGAAAGAATCAGTTAAGTGTGCTGTAGAAATATATCATTCATATCATAATGTCTGATTAAGCAATTAAATAAGGCATGGGTATTTTGCATTTAATTGGTCTATTTTGCATTTTAGAACATATAAGAAGTGAGGGATACCCATGTTGTCATTTTTGGTTTGTTTTTTTAAAGGAAAATCATCTTGGTTTGATCTTTGAAAGATCTTCAACATTTTCAATGAAGTGTTAGTTAGCATTTATTCACACAGACATCCCTTCCTTTCCATAAGATAGTACTCTACAAGTTGAAGTTATGACTGATGTAGAATAGTGAAACTCTGAATGAATTGATCACAGGTCTATTTTCATGGGCGGTGGGGGCAGTCAGAAAGCAATAAATTTACCCAATCTCTTCCACATTTCTCCTTGCATGAAAACCCTTCCCTGCCCCTTAATCAGAGTTAAGTTTATACCACACTAATTTTAATTTATGGACAGAGTTTTTTCTCAGTTAAAGCATGTTAATTCAATTCCCAATAAGATATCGTGTTTCAAAATGATCCAGAAATAAAACTGAAGGTACCAAAGTAAATTCTTGGAAGGGGGAGAATGTGTTATATCGGAGAAAGGAAGCATGCTTTGGGCCTACTCTTTACTTTTTGACTATTTTAGACTCTTCTATGATTATAGTCAAGAATAGTTTCCTTTTAGGTTTAGAAATTCAATAAAATAAAATAAAATAAAATTAATTAGCACCATTAACAATACTACAAGACTCACGTGATTTATCTTAAGGAAATTTAATATAATTTATTTTGCTGGAAGCTGGAGGAAAGAAATTGTTTTAAGGTTGCGCTTCCATGCAATGGTCAGCTGGATGCTGAAGTCTTTTATAGGTGTTAGTTCTTTCAGGGAAGCAAGCAAAGATCAAATGTAATTTCTTGCTTTTATACAAACTTTACACGACTATAACAGTGAATTTTTGCTTTATATGTGCCCATATCGCCTGTGCTAGATGCCATTTAATGATACCTGCTAAAACTGCTGCAATTTTGGGTGCCACTGATGAACTTGTGTTTCAGAAGGCTGTGAACTGGTCAGAACAATGCTGGAGCTACTGAAAACAGAACTAAATAGAAATAAAAAAGCTAATCACTTAACTTTTTAAAAAGAGTTATCAGTATCGCTACTGTTAACCATGGTAAAATTAAACTTACATGACTGAACTCGGTGTTGCTGGTGTTTCTTAATGAATTTTAGAAAAACAAAAGCTAATAAAATTCAAGTCATTTGGCCCAAGCAACCTCCATATCTGAATTTGCAAAAAGCTATCTCACAGAGGCCTACAATTTTCCTTCCTTCCCTTCCTTTCTATTAGTTTGCAAACAGACAACATTAAGAATGTAAAAAGGTTGCATACTGAGATCATAGGGAAATGCCGGACTGAGAGGTAGATTTATATACAGATAACAAACCCGTTATTTTAATAGGAGAGCTAATTCATGAGTTGGACCAGTGATTTGCTTTTGGGATGTGTTGGGATGTGCAGACAGAAGGAAAGGTTTATGTTGCTAGCACAGAAAAGGGGATCCTTCAAATATTTCTATTTCCAAAAGTTTTGTGTAGTTTTTCTGTGGCTCTCAACGATTTTTATGTGTGTGTGTGGGGGGGAGTGCACACGCACACACACACATACACAAGGCATTCTTGCCAGGTTGGCTTAAAGATCTTCTCTAATTCACATTCATATTCAGGAGAGTGGGAAGAGTCACACCAAATTCCATTGTGAAGTTTCAAGCAATTCTTTGCAAACTGCCCATCCAAAATATTTAAGAATGGATTGCTACAAAGCGCTTTTTTTTTTTAATGGAGTACCATCTTGCCTTTGAAATGTTACATTTTTATTTATTTTCCTTTAAAAATAAGAGTGCAGAGAAACATTTGGAAAGTTGCAACAAATCCATGCAACATTGGATAGGGATGTGCAAACGCTGCTGGCCCTAATAAAAAGGATTCCAGACCAAACAGTGAAGCATTTACTAGATTCATGAAGATGTATTTTTAAAAATGAGAAGGAGAAATAATATAATAAACCTATGAAGGTAATGGAAGTGATTTCTCTATTGTATTGTGACAGTTTCCTTCTTCCAAGGTTTTAGATTGATTTTTCTATATATCCTGTTTGAATAATAATAAACCAATTGTACAAATTCATAGTCACTGCTTTAAAAATAACAGAAAAACAAGGTTCTTTTTAATATTTGTAAGAAATGCAAATGACTGTAAAACATTAAAATAAAGACCTCAGAGTCTTTTATTTACCAAATTAATTAAACTGAAAAGAATGGAGAATATTAACATTGCAACTCCATTTAAATTCCCACTTACCATTATTCTGAAAAGTCAAGTTCCATACACTAATTATAAACCCTAGTTTCAAATTCTGGCTTATTAAAAATAATAATCCTTATGTTAATAAATACCCTATTGATTTCCAACCCAAATAAAAACTGCAGCTATAACATACATTATTAGTATAAACTGCAGTACTTAATATACAAAGAAAATCTTACCTCCTAAAACACATTTTTCCAAAGCTTATCGGTAAAATATAATTAATGTCATGCCTAAAAGGCACCAGCAGAAGTATTGCAATGGATAATATAACACTTCAAGACTTCAGGTGTGTCTTGCACTAAACAATATTTGCAAAATAAAATTGATACTGAAAGTTCTCAATACAGCAGGAACATAATGCTAAGGCAATTTATCAAAATGCAATGTTTCAATTTGATTTTAGCTATGACCCATTTTTCTAATAACTACAGATAAAGCATGGAAGGAAACATACTTTCTAGATTCACCCTATCTGATCACTGCTGAAAGCTTTCTTTTTATAAACTATGCATATAACCCATAGGACACAGGGAAATGTTGGAAAAATATATTGGAATAAATGCTATAGTACTGGGGGAGAAGCTGCAAATAAAAATGGTTATAAATCATTAGAAACATATTGCATGTGTCAATAATGCTTTAATATATGAATACTGTAATGCATTGTATCTTTCATCTCTAGGTTGATATCTGTTAAACATAATTTAACTACATATTTTATTTTTATTTATTTATTAACATTATGCATCATTTATTCAAGGGATTCCAGAATTAAATGCATACAAACTAGACTGCTGCGCCCATAACTCATACATCAATGCATTTTCCCACCTTGATTAAACAATTTTCTGTTTAAAAAAAACACAAAAGGCGGTTTACAGACTTCCAACATAAGAATTGTAAACCTACAGAACAAGTTAAAAAAAATATTTAACTCCACATTCATTCTTAACCAAATTATAATTCCAGATGATTATTTTCTGACCATGCATAAACTTGAACAATTTTTTTAAAAAACCCTATTATTATTAATGATCTATTATTATTATGATTTCCCAGGCAATTGTAAGCAATAATTTTCTGCAGAAATAGTAAGGAATATGCATTGACAAAAGAAAAATTATAAGGAAGTCTTAACCACCTCTAACTTACCTTTCTCAGCTGTTTCCAGGTATGAGATGTTCAGATTCACTGTGGATTGCCAGCTCCCCATTCATGTGGTGTCTCAGCATGCACTATGCTGGTGATATCACACCCACCATAAAACCATGAGATACATGCCAAAATTTACAGCTGTGCAATTTTATTTTATTTTATTTTTAAAAATCTGACTTTCCTAATTGCGTTCTCAGAAGGGAACGGAATAGGATTTTACTTATAGTTGTAGCAGACTAATGCAATGCTGTATTGCAGGGGTGAATAACTTTTGGCCAACGTGTCAAATGTGGTGCAACTGCCCATTTTGTGTGGCCCATTTCTGAGCCGCAATGTAGAGTGGCCGTAAGCCGCATTGTAACTCTTGTGCCCTGGACTGGTAGCAAAATACTCCACCACCTTGCCCAACTGTGCTACTGACATGATTGAAGGCAGTGGGATCCAATTGGTTGCAGGCAAGACCAGCCGGTTAGCGAAGGAGGGGAAATGACTCATTGCCGAGAAAAAGTTGCCCACCCCTGCTATACTGTACTGTAACAGATTCTTAAAAGGAGGTGGCAGTGGAATATTACCTTATCCCTAAAGGACAGCTCCAGGGTGGCTCTGTAGTGGGTATAGGATCACCAGCATGTGCATGCAGTATCATCCTATGGCTCAAAAGCTAGCAATCCATTGTGGGTGTCTGAACATCACAAACCTGAAAAACAAAAACAAAGGCGGGTGTTTTATGTTTTGTGTGATTTTTTTCCCCACCCCACACTAAATCTATATTTTTCCTGAATTATTGCCATCGGTCACTCTAAATCTTAGATCATAAAATTGTGACATTGCAGAGCTAGAAGGGATTCCCAGGATCTTTCAGTCCAACCCTTTAGGCAAAGAGTTTTTAAAATGTAATCTTTTAAACACGGGCCTTTCTTTTCAAATGCGTTTATTTTATTCGGAAAAAATATTCTCTTTACTTCAAAAGCGACCAGCTTAGTCATGAGGCAACCGTTCAAAGCTTTCACTCTTTCATGGGTGTGAAGAATATTATATGTCCTTACCATGAAATCTTTTGACTGAATAGCAAATCTTCATCAGTATGACAAATTTACTATTTACAACACTTCACTTTTAGGAGAAAAGTAATTTCTATTTAATATGTAAAATAGCTATTTCTATAAAATACAAAACAATTAAACATGTAGGGCAGGTAGACTGAAATATTTTGCTGGAATAGTCCTCAAATTAACCACAATTTTCATTCTTTAATACCTAAATATTTTTGTTTGTAAATCGTATTTAGCCCTAAAATGGTTCAACAATACGGAAATAATTTCTGTGTTGATTTTAACCAAGGTAAAGAGATTTGAGGGCTCTTTTTTCATCTGGCCTCCATGACATCATTCTTCTCTTTTTAGCACGAAACATGTTTAGTTATTTTAATGTCAACCACAGTTACTTTTGTAGCCAACTTTCAACTATAGTTTTTGTTGTTGTTGTAATACTACAAGCTTAACATACTTGTAAAAAGGATTGAAAAAAAGAAATTCAAGTGGAAACTGATACAAGCAATCAGTCCAAGGACGGGTTACACCCATTATTCTCAGCCGAGACAATGTATGCAAGCTTAGAATTGTTTAAGCCTAAACATTTCCAATTTCCTCTTCATTTCTTTCACCAGCTAGTTTGTGTTAGCACATTTACAATGTCTTCCTTTATACGAAACCAAACAACCAAATGCAGTACTTCTACACAATTACATCTCTCATTGTTAAGTCACTTCTAGTCTGAGTAGATAATTTTATATATACCTTTACTTCACTTACAAGATATCATTAAATAGTCTTCAGACGTGCTCTTGCTATCATCATCATCCTCAGTCTTGATGGTAACTGTGGATCCAGGAACGGTGCCGGCTGCTTGAATCACAGTTTCGGTATCTGAATTCGTCACAAGAACTTCTTCGGATACCATTGTGGGGGAATCAGGTCCCGATACTGAATCTTGCACCACATGTTCCAAGTGTCCATCAGGACCCGTAACAAGATCAGCCACGAAAACTTGATCAGGCACTCTAACAGTTTCAGTGATTAAATCGGAAGTTAAAACGTGATCACTGGTATCTAATGCTTCTTCAATAGCAACATCTGCTTCCAGGACAGATTCAGGTACTATCACACCTTCTGTCACCACGTCAGTTTCAGTTATGATATCAGGTCCTTGGACAACTTCAGCTGCCAAGCCATGATCAAGGGTGATCCCATCATCTGTGACAACGTCTGAAACCAGTACAGCTTCAGGGACTGACACCACAATGTGATCTCCATCAATATGAGCGGTACCAGCCATTCCAGCCACTAGGAAACAATAATGTATGAGGAAGCATATTAATACTTGCTTTCAAGATTGAATCATTACATATTCCTAAGGAGCTAATGAATACTGAACATGCACCCAAATTACTCTCCCATCTTTCCAGTATATTTATTATCAACTTTAAAAGATGTAATAACAGAATTCTGCAGCTGGATGCAAAAATTACAATAATTGTTGGGACTCAATGAGTCTACTAGGAAGTATCAGGTCTGCAGGCTAGACTGAGGATTTTAAATATTCTTGTTAGCAATACCGGTAGCACTTAGACTTACATGCCACTTCACAGTGCTTTACAGCCCTCTCTAAGTGGTTTTAGAGAGTCAGCCTCTTGCCCCCAACAATCTGGGTCCTCATTTTACCCGCCTCGGAAGGATGGAAGGCTGAGTCAACCTTGATCTTGGGGGGATTAGAACTGCCAAATTGCAGGCAGCTGCCAGTCACCAGAAATAGCCTGCAGTACTACATTCTAACCACTGAGCCACCCGGCTCAGCTAGAAAGTTAGCTGCCTTCTAGTGCCAAGTATATTCCAATTCACCTGATTTCAGAAATTTAATACAATGGTATTATTTAAAATATCTGGCCACCATATTATCAAATTCAGTGGAATGATTTCATTAGTGGGCACTATACACCCTCCTCACCCAAACATGGTTTTCTTCGTAAATGACTGAAGCATGCAGCTAACCAGAGTGCAGCCTTGGAAAGGCAGCAGGAAGTCAGCCCCATGAGCCTGTCCAAAGATAAACCAAATTCATACCCCCCCACACACCAATTTTGGCACCCATGCTGCAGATTATTCATTTACAAATACAATGCACCTGATAAGCAAAAAAATTAGCTGCTAATAATAATAATGATAATAATAATAATAATAATTTTGTGTGAGTATAGTATGGTTTTTACCAAAATCCTGCATAATCATTGTGTGAGGCATTTTGGATTCCTGTGTCTGCAAACCAAGGCTTCCACCACCTGGATCCATAATCATTGAGGCTCATTCACAAACTGAAAAGGGAATTATATAGAAATTACTATTTGTACTAACACCACATGAAATGTCTTTATTAAATTGTCTTGTTCTATGCAAAGGTAATGTAAACACATTGCAGGAACATTATGTTCTCCATAGTTACCAAAAGTCTAAATCAGAAGTGAAAATTAGCAGAACAATTAAAGGATATGACAGTAGATCCGGCTACTATTTAAATTAACTTATTTGCAAATTAGGCAATTAATTTATTCAAGACATGTATTAATATGTTGTAATTAAATCCTAAAAATAAAGGGGGTTACTTCCAGTTAAGTGAACATAAGATTGAAGCCTAAAGCAACTAACATTTCTATATGTTAAAAGATTTTTATATAATAACTGCTATTCACATTGAAAATTTAACCCAAAATTCTGTTGTTGTTTTTTTCAGAACATAACAGCCAAAGGCCTCTTTTTTATTACTGAGGCATACTGGTATATATGAGGATTTACTTCCTGGGTCTCAAGACTATTTGTCAGTGCCAAAGTCAATCTATATGTCTAGGTAAATAGATTGGTACTAGATAATACGATTCATTGGATCATCATTTCAGGGGTACTTCCTTTCCTAAACATAGTGACTACTGGTGGTAAAAAGGCAGGAGCAACTTCCAACTTCCTACTGGTTTCTCCATTGACTTCCCTTCTAGGAAGCTAACAGAAGCATTGTTAGCGATGATCACATGACCACAGCTAACCGCAACAAGCATAGTGGCATGGCAGCACTGAAGCGGCCACAACTTTGGCAATTTTTAATCCCATAGGAGTCATAGTTCTTGAATTTGGCTACATTCTGTAAATTAGCCCATTTGAGGCATGTTGATTCAAAAATGGATTCCCTATGACGCGCCATTTTGCTCCAATTTAAAATTACAATCAGACATGAGAACTTTCATAGTATATAAAGACAAGTCATATAATTAAAATTCTTGTTTGCAATATTCATATTTATAGTTGTGATCATCAAAAGTCTGTTAATATATACTAGCAGGCTTGAATGAAGCCAATTTCTAAAAAAACAGTCTTGAAGAAAAGTTGTAGCATACATCTCCCTACATTCAATTCAAACTTTCATCTTTTTTATTAATTTGTATTCGCCTTTATTATTTTTACAATAATAATACATAACTCAAGGCAGTGAACACATTCAACACACCTTCCTCCTCCTATTTTCCCTACAATAACAACTCTGTGAGGTGATTTGGGCTGGGAGAGTTTCTTGTCCAAGGACACTCAGTTGGCTTTCATGGCTAAGGAGGGACTACAACTCACTGTCTCCCAGTTTTTAGCCTGGTGCCTTAACCATTAGACCAAATCTTATCTGAGATGTAAAACTTTGGTATACATCCGATTTTACAAAAACAGCTTTAAGCTGTAACATACAATAAATTTGCTTATATTCTATCTTGCTGTACATACTAATTTCCTCCCAAATCTTCCAATGCATGTTTACAGTTAACTGCAAAACTACGGTTAACTGTTAGTTCTGTGACTCTAAGATAGCACAGCAGAGTACAGCACTGCACCAATAGGAGTGAGATTTCGGAGGACTGGATTGTTTATCAGATCAAAGCAAGCATTCTTGCAATGTTTTCTTTGGAACACAAATGCATGGGGACTCATTTTAGTCTAGATCTTGACTGAATAGGCATAAAAATCTAGTTAAGGATCTACATTTGCAAGTGATGTTCACAGCCAAAATAGACAAAATTTCTCCCTACATCAAGTTATTAAAATTCTGTAACGGCACATAATTAATTGAAAGGAGGGACAAGTTTCTATTAAGCCTATTAAGTGCCTAACTGGGTGAGACAGCATCCCCACAGTTAAGAGCACTGAACTTTCGAAAAGACTATTGTATCTGTGACTATTTTCTGATGTCTTCTCATCGCAGAATTTTTTTAAAATGGGGGTAACTAAGGTAAGGCTGCAAACAATTGGCCACTAACTCGGGTCTGGCCAGCATGGAATTGGCGCTCAGGGCATATTTTCCCACTCGATTACTAGACTGCATTCTATACCATTGCTCCAAATGTTTTAATGAAGTGTAAATACACCAAAACATATCCTGAAAAATAAGTGAAACAATTTAGCTCAATACACCCCTGCCTGCTCGGTGTGTCCTCCATTAAGGATTTATTCCCCTTTGGGAGTGGATCATAAAGGTGCTTTTTCCAAAAGGCAACTGTACTTTCTCTTTTCTTTCTTTTTCTTTCTTTCTCTCTCTCTCTTTCTTTCTCATTCTCTTTCTTTTCTTCCTGTGTCATGTATGTGAGTATATACATAATTTTGTATTTATTTTGTACTTTGTCATGGTGACCTTTTGAGAGCATTATGCAACATTTCATTTTAATGTATGCCAATTAGTGTACATTCAAACTGACAATAAAGTTATTATTCTATTATTTTATTTTTTCTCTCCTTTGAAAAAAACGTTTCGCTGATCATCTAAGAAGCTTCTTCACTTCTAACTGAAGAACTGGAGTTAGAACTGAAGAAGTTTCTTGGTTGAGAAGCAAAACTTTTCAAGGGAGGGGGAAACCCCCCCCCCCAAGTCCAGTAACCTTTTTTGGGGGGGGAAACACCTTTGGGACAACCATGATCTGGATGATTGAGAATCTCCTGCAGGGGGTGGAACTGGGACCAGGGAATCTGCCTTCCTTGCAATTACCATCTTAACTGGATGCTTTGCCATTTCAAGCAGATTCCAACCACTTCCTCCTTCCCTTCCAGTGGAGGGCTGGAAAACTGGATTCACTATGCAGATTCTCAGTCAACCATGTCAGGGTTGTCCCAAAGGTGCTTTTCCCCCCAAGAGGCAACTGTGGACTTTATTGGTTTTTGTTTGAAGACGTTTCGCTTCTCATCCAAGAAGCTTCTTCAGCTGACTGGACGGTGGGGAATGGAAAGAATCTACACTCCTTGCAGACCAGCTGGTCATTTCCATTTTAGAAAGTCACTGATTCTACCATTCAGTCAGAGCTGAAGAAGCTTCTTGGAACGGGATGCGAAACATCTTCAAAGAAAAACCAAGGAAGTCCACAGCTGCCTCTTGGGGGGGAAAAGCACCTTTGGGTGCCCCCGGATTGGGGAAACGGCGATCTTGTCTTTTGCATTCAAAAACGGGGCTCTCGGAGAAGCCTTAAGCCATGCACGGCGGAAAGGGGGGGGGCTGGTTTCAG
>JANHFK010003118.1:76080-87173 GCA_036250565.1 Sibynophis collaris | reverse complement strand
AGATAGGTAAGTAGAATAAAAAACCGTTAAAATTCAAAATCTCTCCACGGACCACCTGAATTTTCTCGCGGCCCACCAGTGGGCCGCGGCCCACCGGTTGGTGACCACTGCTGTATAGTATAGCAGAAAGATTTGAAATATTTTATTTCTTTGTTGCTGCTTGATTTGAACTATTGATAGATAATTTATTGCCCTTCAGAAATTATGAAACTGCAATTCTCAGGTAAAGGATGCTAAATTATACTTTAGCAACATCTAGAAGGCCACCTGTCTATACAAGTGAAATGACTATACAAAATGAAATGAAATAATCCAAAAGCCTTTATTAATCTTAATATAGTATTAGTATTAAAATATTAATATCTCATTAATATTTATTTATACATTTTTGTTTAATGTTGAGTTGTAGACTATTTTAACCTTGAAATAGAGCTGTATAAAACTAGTGGTACTGAATATATCTCAGATAAAGGAATCACACGCTATTTTAAAATTAAAATTCACCAGCATTTGCTCTAAAAATCTACAGAGCACATTCTTCTGACCTTCCTCTCCTCCCAGGCCTTTGGTCTTCCAGCAATCATATAATTCCAATTTTAGTTATTGCATTACAATAGACATTGGATTTAGTTCAAATTTATGTTAAATTAGAACAAGAACATGATTAACAAAATACTATGCTACAGATATATCACCTTCTACAAAAGAAAATATTAAACTAGAACTCTTTTTTACTGTCTTAACAGAATTATTTGCTTTCCCTTGCAAATTAGTATCTATTACTATGGCTTTTGGTGGATCTATTCAAGTTTCAGCTTTTGTCTTAAGAAAGATCTGTGTGAGAAAGGGAGACCGAGAGGGAAAGGGAGAGGGAGAGGGAGGGGGGAGAGAGAGGGAGAACTGACAATTTTGTTCATTCTTGATAAGAACAAATTGAGACACCTCAAGCCACAAGGTTAAGCTAATATAACTATATATTAGTTAGTAAGCATTAATTTGAGATTGGCAAAGTCAAATGGCCTCAGGTTGGTCTTATGTTTTAAACAGGCAGAAAATAGTTGGCTATGTTGTGATTTTATTATCAGGGAAATGATGATACACAAGCAGAGGTGGGTATCACATAATGTAACAACTGGTGCGCCCAGCACCGAAAATATGAGTATGCGCGTAGCTTCAAAAACACGGCGATATAGGACAAAATAGCGCTGGGGCCAGAGGGCGCCACCTGCAGGTTGCAACTACTGGTTCACTCAAAGCGGTCCAGACTGGCAGCAGCCTACCTCTGTAAACAAGGTATAGTGTGGAAACAGGGTTTCTAAAAACACACCTCCCAAGAGCATGCTTGAAATTAGTGATCTAAAGTGGATTTAAATTGTTACTTGCTACTCCAATTCCTAGTGTGTCTGACTCTGGCTCTTTCACTCTGAATGACCTGCATTCTACACACAAATTAATCCTATTTTAAATGAATGTGTTATTCATTATGATTGGATTAAGAGGTAGCAAATCAGGCTCTAGAATCACATAGTATCACCAATGATAGGCCCCAAACTTCAATTTTTCAGTACCGTATTTTTCGTAGTATAAGACACACCTTTTTCCTCCAAAAAAGAGGGTGAAAATTTGGATGCATCTTATATTCCGAATGTAGCCCCACCCAGCCTCTCAAATGGAGGTTTCAGAGGCTGAAAAAAATCTCTCAAACGGAGCTTCAGAAAAAAAGCCTCCGAAAGGAAGCTTCTGTAAAAAAGCCTCAGAAACAGAGCTTCAAAGGCTTTTTTTCTGAAGCTCTGTTTCGGAGGCTTTCAGAGGTAGATTTTTTTTTTCCTGAAACAGAGTTTCAAAAGTTTCAGAGGCAGAAAACAAAGCAAAAAATAAAAAGCAACACACAGAGCTTACAATTAACAAACCTGTTGTTAAAATTAACCTCTGGGAACAGCTGATTGGGGTATTCTGGGAGGGTGATCCACCGGTCAATCAGCTTTTTTTTTATTTTCCTCCCCAAAAACTCATTCATCTTGTACTCCGGTGCATCTTATACTCCGAAAAATATGGTACTTATGAATGTATCCACAATATAATGGCTTCTTGTTTCCTTCAAGACATTGAGTTATCTTGACAAGATTTCCAAAAATGGTTTGACATTGTTGTCTTCCAAGAGTTTCGAAAGAATAAGTGGCCTAAGGTCATCCAGTTGATTTATCTGCATAAGGCAAAACTAGAATTCCAATTTCCCTGCTCCTAGTTCTGTATCTTAACTATTGGAACCTAAAACATAGAGTCATAGGGTTAGAGAGACCTCAGAGACCATCTAATCCAACCCCCTGTTCAAGGCACCCTGGTCAAATGGTTGCCAAGTATATTCTTGAAAATCTCCAGTGCTGGAGCAACTGCAACTCTGGAGGCAAGATATTCCATTGATTAATTGTTCTCACTCTCATAAAATTTCTCCTTAGTTCTAAATTGGATCTCTCTTTAGCAAGCTTCTCAGTTCTAGGTTGGACTTCTCTTTAACCAGCTTCTGAGCATCTTTTTTTATTGTATTGCACTTGGATGCAGTATTTCAAGTGTGGCCTCATTAGTGTGATATAAAACGGTATTATCATTTCTTGTGATCTTGATGCTATCTCTCTGTTGATGTAATTCAGTTCTACATTGGCTTTTGTGGCAGCTGCAGTGCATTGCTGGCTCATACTTAAATGGTGATCCACTAGGACACCTCAAACTCTCTCAGAGTTACTACTGTTGAACCAGGTACTGACTGTTCCATATCTATGAATTTGGTTTTTCCTGCTTAAGTGCACAACCTTTTCTCATCTCTGAACTGCATCTTGTTAGATAGGGACCAATGCTCAAGCCTGTCAAGTGCCTTCTGAATCTTGAAACTATCTTCCAAAGTGATAACAATTCCCCCCGCCCCCCAGGTTGGTGTCATCTGCAAATTTGATGAATTCCACTTTTATCGTCTTATCTGAATTATTTATGAAGATATTGAAGAGTATCTGACCCAAGACAGAACCTTCAGGTATCCAACTGCATGCTTATCTTCATGTGGATGTCATTTCATTGAGAATTGCATGCTGGGTACACTTGGTCAGTCAACTATGAATAAGATAAAAATGGATCTCATTTGTATATTTGTATATTTAACCCTTAGTGGGTTAAAATCAGTAGTGGGTTCTGTCTGGTTCTTAGAACTGGTAGTAATGGCAGCGGGAGGCTTCACCCACCCACCCCAATGTCATCATGGATGCTCTGTGCATGCGTTGAAGCACTGCGTGTGAGCGAAGCGAGAATGCATGCACCCGCACTCCTAGTGCGATGCAATAGCAAAGGTAAGTAGAACCCACCCCTGGTTAAAATGCTGCACTAGGTATGGGGAAACCTGACTTTTGGTCCTGCCTCAGACATGAATTCCAGGAGTGAAGATGGACTCAAAGATTAAATAAATTGATAAACATCATGTCCTAAAATACACATTTCCTTAAAAAAAGAGAGACAAAAATTAAAAAATCCTCCTGGTTCTGCTCATACATATGATGTGATTTTTCAGATTTGCATCATCACATCTTCATTGCACCCTCTCTTCTACAGCTTCACCTTTGGCTTCAATCAACACAAGGATCATCATCTCTTACTTAGAGTTTAATTCAGTAGGAATTAAGTGCAACTTAATTAGATGTATTCTACTTAAACAAATGAATAAATCATAGTTTGGCAAATTAAATTCTTGGGAAGAAAGGAAGAAATAAATCATAAATCTCTAGGAACGTATATGATTTATTCAATGTTTCCAATGCAACTGCACTGATTGATTCAGTATTCCAAAGCATTCCTTTCTTTGTGCCATTAAAACTTTGTGTGAAACAAATCCAACCTTATTTGCCTCCAAACTCTCTTAATGCCAGCAGTGATAACTGAATGTTTTGAATGGGGAAACTTAACGGAGTAACCTTTGCAAAGAATTGTAAGGTATTTTATTCCCCACACCAAAAAAATCACATTCTTTCCTCTTATTTTTAATTATTATTATTATTATTCTACTCCTTTTTTTCTCTCTCATTTCCCCCTTAACTTCTCAGCTTCCTAATTGTGTGTTAAGGGAAAAGAAAATGAGTCCTGCCCTTTTGCATTCTTGGAGTAACCTTTTCTGCTTGAAAGTCCCCTGAAAGACACAACCAGTTCTGCAGCAGGTGTAATTTTAATGATGCTTTGATGCCATATGTCAAATCTCATCACTTGCTGTGAGGAGTGACATTTCTTTTGATAGCTCCTAGCAACGGCAATACAAATTGTTGGTAGTCACTTCACACTGTACAAATAGCTCCTGCAGCAAGTACATTTAATTTCAGGTTCATGCTAGGTTGCACACCATACCAAACCATGTCCTCTGCTGTTCATGTTCATATTAGACAACTCTCTTTCTTATAAGAGGAAAAGCCCATATAGTCTATTATGCCCATGTGAGGCGAATTAGATTCACTTGGATGAAGAGCTTCCGGCAGTGGGCTGTGAAGACAATGTTCAGTGACCCAGAAGGAACATGAGTAACCTTGAAGTACCATTTGTAAAATGAGATGGAAGTTCTGCTCAGATGTCCATTGTACAGTGCAGAAGGAGGTGCTGCCATAGTACTTCAACTTGATCACTTCCCTTTACTCTTAGAAATAAAGATGCCACTTCCAAGAGGTGCTTTAGATGAGTCTGCTTCAAAGCACAGCTGGATACTTCATTCATATGTTATCTAACCTGCTCTAACATTGTGGCCACTGGTGACCAGTCACTTCAGCACTGACATATATAAAAATGTAGATTTCTATGGCATGCGTGCCAGAGGTGGCATACAGAGACCTCTCGGTGGGCACACACACCATCGTCAGCTGCTTTTCTGGTTTCCGGCATGCCAGCTGGTTTTTGCAGGTGCTGGAGCACCAGAAAATGCCCCAAAATAAGGCCAAACACAAGTAGTTTTCTGGGCTTTTTTCCAGGCCAAAAACAGCCCAAAAAAGGCCCTGAAAACACCCTGAAAAATGTCCAAAAAACAGGCATGTGCATGACGGTCAGTTCATCTTCAGATTACAGTGCTCTGGTGTGCGCAAAGATCAGCTGGCTGGTGCACATGCATATGCTGGAAACCCAAAGACCAGCTGGCTGGCACACGCATGTGCACCGGCCAGCTGATCTTCGAGTTTCCGGTGCTCCAGCATGCACACATGCACACACATGGACATGTGCATTTTGGCACTCAGTACCAAAAAGGTTCTCCATCACTGCCTTATAACATTACTTTCACCACTGGAGCATATAATGATGTTGAAGCTTCATGATCTAAATCACTTCTAAACATTGGCAGTCAATGGCGCCTTTACTCTTAAAATAAGTTTTCCTTTCTTATAGATGCCGGGCAAGCATGTTCCAAAACATCCAAATACTCAGAGGATACACACAGTTCTTCAACAATGATGATTTGTGCTCCAGAAGCAATTCAGGAGTAAATAATTCAGATTCACAACATGGCTACAAAGAATATAAAACACAACACTTTTCCCTCTCTGCTCCCACCCTATGGAAAAACTAAATAATTAGCATACTTGCTAATTAATTTGGGAGGTTGGGGCAACATTCAGCATGTTAGAAACAGATGAACCATTATAGAGATATAAAAGCTGTATGAAAAACCTTCAAATTGGATAAGCAAACTGAAAAGGAAAAGATTAACTCAATTATAGATACATGCAAAGTTGCTTTATGTTAGTCTCATCTGAACAATTGACCTTCTAGAGCTCTGCTACTTGATTAGAAAAAAGACTACCAGAGTGTTTTAAATGTAGCATTCAAAGTATTTAAAACAAGGCTCGATATTTTTATGGAGGTTTCAATGTCTGTGTGAAACATCAAGAAAACTTTGCATAGTTCAATGAAGTCAAGATCTTTTCCCTGGAACCATATTAAAGCAGAACCAATAGGACATGTTGGATATGTGAATCTGAACAAGAAAAGCATCTATCCAACAACTCTCTCAACCCCCAAAATTTCTTCTCGAATGGTATCTAACTAATACATAGTGAGACTTGCTTCAGGGACTAGGACAGTAATGGCTAACCTTTTCTGGATCGAGTAGCCAAAGCGCGTGCAAGTGCATGCACATGCGCCTGAACCCCCAAAATTCAATGCACATGCAGTCCCCTGCATGAGCCCTGCCCCCCTGCACATATGCATGCCCCCGCATGTTCCCCGCCCCCGTGCATGCATGGCAGAGACCCGAAGACCAGATGGCTGGTGGGAGGCATGCACGCATGTGAAGTGGAGCTAAACTGGAGTGACAGCTCACGTACCATCAGAGCGGGCACTGCGTGCCACCTCTGGCATGCATTTCATAGGTTCGCCATCACGGGACTAGGATATACTTCAACATATTTACCATATAATACATCTAGGTTCTTCTATATATTGCATACAAGTTGCATTCTCATAAAAATACATGTTGTTAGAATACAAGCAATAGTTTGATTAAAAGCATGTTGATGGGAAAAATAGTTTCTTAAATCTAAGAGCTAAGAAGTTCTATGCATTATTAATCCAGCCTAATTTCTCAGATTTTACATCTCGCCTACAGATATTTTCCCTAAAATCTTCCAAGGTAGAGAAATTCAGTTTATGCTGATCCATTTGAGATACAATAGTCTGACAATGGTTGTTAGCAGTGATCTTTCCTATAGATTAAGCACCATTGGAAAGTCAAGGAAACTGTTTTAGCAGAGTGAATAGTGAACACTGTTGAAACAGAGTAGCATTCTTTGGTTTCTTAAGGTCCTTGTTTACATACAATATTTGCATCAGATTCAAATATCTGGCAGTAATGATGACCATCTGATGATCTTGTTCCATCTGCCAGTCACCGATGCACAGAATCCAATGACTCAATGTTTTTTCAGAGATAATCCATTTCACTACCCTCTTTCCCCCCAAATAAGACATCCCCTGATAATAAGCCTAATCGGGCTTTTGAACGTATGGCAATAAGGCCAAGCGCTTATTTCAGGGTTCAAAAAAAAATATAAGACAGGGTCTTATTTTCGGGAAAACAAGGTAGCAAGAATAAACCACAGTGCTCTATTTCTAGAGCTCTCTGAAGTTACTAAAAGAAAACTAATCTAATGATCAGTGGATCAGTACTAAAACCTTTGTAATCAACTATGAAACATTTGTTCTTCTTGTTCAACCAGAGAGGAGATGGTGGAGCCTAGCATAATGTAACATCCCTTTATGACTGCCACACTAAGTCGTTACTTCCCCGTTCTCCTCTGCATTCTATTTCCTTCCCTACCCTGAACAAAGTGGCATAATTGTTTTATTTTTACCTCAGTTATTTAAATTTGTTATGTAGTTTCTCAATGGTGAATTTAACTGGGAACTCTGTGCTAAAGATAGCAATTGAAAAGCACTGACAGATTTTCCAAATCTGGAAGGCTGTGCATGACCAAGTATCTAACAAGTTCGCTTATTTTTGTTTCTCTGTCCTCCCTCTTTGCAGTCTCATGTGCACTACTTAAATTGTGTTTTGACAATTGTTTGTATAAAAGGGCATTCTTATGCATGAAATAGACTTTTCCCATTGCTTGGTGTCCAATGCCCAATTTAGGAAAATCTAGCTCGAAAGTTTTTCGTTAAAAGAAACCAACTTCATGCCTACACTCAAATTATAGTGTATTACTGGTTGGAAATGAGGTCAAATTAAGGGAAATTAGGGAAGTTTAGACTTGCAAAAAGACAACTGGAGATGTGGGAGCTGGAATATAAAAGTACATTTCCATTATCTGAAGATTTTCAGGCGGAAAAAGGTCATTACTTGTTGCCTATTGTTATACTACTCAAGTATAATAATACTTGACATAAGTATTGTTATACTACGACACAAGTCAGTTGGAAATGAATTTCATTTAGTTTCCTCATTTCATGGCCACCTTCTGTAATACAGATGTTTCTGGATGTATACTTCCAAACTGATACATTTTCCACCATAATATAATAGATTCATGTTTTAATTTCCTATGCCTGTAGAGTTGTAAGCATTTCAAAATCCCAGTTGGATGTTGGATTTTTTATCACCACTGATTCCTCCTGTATTCAATCTAAGACCGTACACACTTTTTAATATTTTATGAAAATAATAGGGGGATTTTTTCAATTTCCCCTTTACTGATTTTTCAGTGTATTACACCAATCAAATCTCTCTTTTAAAATGAAATTAAAAAAATCATAAATTATATTTTAATATTATTTTAGCATCATTTTTTTTCTAATAATAGTGATAATCATCACATCTCTGGAAAAATTGAAAGGCCTTATAGGAGAAAGACGGATTGACAAGACTAATCCAATAAAAATTTAATCAATCCTGAGACTGAAAAATTGTCATCATTATTGAACATAAAACATTCTGAAATCTTTTCTGAAGAATCAAACTGTTGGACAGCTATTGAATATTACTGTCAAACCCCTAGCACATTTGTTCCTACACTTGTAATTAAAAATATATGTCATTTGATTCTTATTTTTCCAGTATACATGAATAGGCACAGGGAAGGAGGGGAAGGGGCAATCATCCATTCTTATGTTATTTCACTGATAATCCTTTGAAGAGCAAAAAGGGCTATGATCAAACAGACCAAATGTTTTGAGAAAACACACTGTTAAACACTATTGGAAGATACTTGGGGTGTCTAAATGAGAAATGCAAAAGTTATGAGCCTGTGTGAATCAACTTTGATTTGATTTAAACTGACAATTCGATTCAAAGATAAACCAATTCAGTGTGATCTGCTTCAAGATTTGAGATTCAATTAAGAAGGATTATCCATAGGCTATAAAAATGCTTGCAGTTGATTCATTTTTTCGCAGAACAAAATGAAAATACCTTCCAGGATTCAGCTTCAGTGTGTGTGTGTGTGTGTGTGTGTGTGTGTGTGTGTGTGTGTGTGTGTGTAATTCTTCCTTTTAATGCAGAGAGAACAGGGATGAGGGTAGCAAATCTAAGGAGCTTTCAAATGGTTGTTTCAAGACAAAATTGCATTGTACCATCAAAGAAAGTATCATTTAACAATGCATAACTTTTTTTAAAAAATCAAAGAACTACTGGTATTTATATTAGAGAGTAATTTTTACCTGATTTTTGACATGAAAAATGAAGACTGATAACTCTTGACCTTCCTTTATGGTATAATGGCCTTATAGTTGATATAGCTATAGTGGTGCAGTGGCCTAGAGGTAGAGCTCTCGCATCACAGTCAGGAGGGTGTGAGTTTGATTCTAGGTAGAGGCAAATATTTCTGTCTCTAGGCATATTGAGAATATATCTGATGGAAAAAAACCTCAGCTTTGGAGACAGGAAGGGCATCCAGCCAGTAAACACTAACTCCATTCAATTGCCCAGACTCTACTCTGCAAGGGATTATGGGGTCATTAAAAGAGGATGGTGATAGTTGATATAGCTAGGATTCTTGAGAAACTTCTCTCCCTCTTCTTAATGAGGTAGAAAGACATGGCACTTTGTCAAAACTTGTTCTTTTGGGGACAATACTGGGGAACATGGCAAATTGGCATGCCCTTGTAGGGTGATGGAGCCTTTTTGCTACTAATCTCTATATTATAAGGGTTGCTAGAAAACTTGCCTAACTGGATGAGAAGTTTTCCCTTTTGAGTGGGCCTGTGACCTCATCACATGCAAGATCAGATTATATTAAGATTATTGGGTTTGCTGGCAATGCATTTTTATTAGGTAGTTAGTAGCAGCAGAAGCAGGCTGGCTTACCAAGTACAGCATATTATCTTTGAAAATTTTAAATATTAAGTTAGTGAAGAAAAATTTGTGTTAATGAGTATGTGCCTGCATATGTTTACTCTGGGAAATATATTATTATCCTTCTGCCCTATTTCTTCTTTTTTCTTTCCTTTACTTTGGTTGTGAACACTGGCTTCACAGTTCCAAAGTTCTTCAATAGTTTATAGATTCTTCTTGAAACATTTAACTATAAAACATGTTCATTATTTCTCTGTCAAACTCTGACCTAGGAAGTTTTTTAACGAGTAGTCATTGCTATTATAGTTGGAACGGTCCAATTACCCTTTTAAGCATGATTATTATTTTTCCTCAATTTTTCCAATAATTTCTTTTTAAAAATCAGATTCTTCATGAAAGAGTTTTCAAACACTGCTTCTCTTGATTCAGTTCAGCTACCTGCTGTAAATTTTTTAATAAGCACCTAGTATCTCAATATCCATTCTATCATTTAGACTGGGTATGATGCTCCACATCTGTTATGACTTCAAACCATGCAGTTTACAAGTCAAATTTTTCATCCTAGCTTTTTAGACACAGGAAATAGAACTCATTTTCACATGAGATCCCTAATGCTTTTGATTTGACAGAGAAGAAATTATCATCAATTTTTTAAAGGAAAATAAATTTTGGATGAAAATGTGGTGGGATGTGAGATTCTTCTGATTACCTTGGTTACAAGTTGTATGAGAATTTTCTTCTTTAATGCATAATTATCTTCTAACAGAGATGCTGCAGAATATCTGATTCTTTGTGCCCCAAAGTCTTGAAGTACCCCTGAGATTTTCAATAATATGAAAAGTGTTAAAGGAAACATCTTCTAAAAAGTAAGAAAAATCACTGAACAATGAGGTGATATTTCAATAGTGATAAATTCCAACTGATTAGGGTGGAAAAAAACTTCTGTTTACTGGGTAGGACAGATGATGAAATAGATTAATGGAGGGGGATTGGGGAAATAGGAGAAAAAGAAGTGTCAAGGGAAGCAAGACAGAAGAGAAATATAAAAACAAAACGCGAAGGTAATCACTTTGACTGGATAGTTGATTTCCTGATTTATATTGAAGAGTTCTTCCAAAACAGATAGAAATTGGAAGTGCCTACTAACATCAAGAGAAAAATCAAAGGCTTTAATATAGATGGGATTGTTCAGAAGTACGTCTATGAGCCATGGTGGTGCAGTGGTTAGAGTGCAGTACTGCAGGCTACTTCTGCTGATCACCGGCTGCCAGCAGTTTGGCAGATCAAATCTCAC